>BMAT01001442.1:86307-103299 GCA_019649035.1 Elysia marginata | reverse complement strand
ACTATTGGACAAAGATTTGACATGAACAAGCTTGTTTGGGGAATAAATTTATTCTGTAATAAATACTCATAGAATAAATAACCGTATCAACACCACTGTATCAACTATTAGACAAACATTTGACATGAACAAGCTTGTTTGGGTAAAAATTTATTCTGTAATAAATACTCATAGAATAAACAACCGTATCAACACCACTGTATCAACTATTGGACAAACATTTGACATGAACAAGCTTGTTTGGGTATAAATTTATTCTGTAATAAATACACATGTATAGAATGAAAGCATCAACACTAAACCATACAATGTTTAACATTGTGCACTTTGAAAGCGGTAGGGCAAGTCAGCAGCATTGTTTACGTAACATTAAGAAGTGAAGTTCATTTGAGCCTCAGGAAGAAAAAAAAACAGTTTTAGATTACCTGTTTGAAGAAATGTCTTGCAACCAGTCCAAATGAGTCGTAAGTCAAAATTGTACGGTAGTCAGATATTGGTATAACAGAAAAGCTTATGTTCTCTACTTTCAAATACAACAAACAGAAAAGCTTTTTCATGCTTCTATGTAAAGCTATAGCTGTTTGAAGTCGGCAGGGTTAGGACTTATAAAATTTCAAAAAGAGGAGAAAATAGGATTTAAAGTTTAGACAACTATAAGGGTATTGAGGCATTGGCAACCATACCAATTAAAATTAAACACCTAAAAATGAAATTTGAACATTAATTAGGTGTGGAAAATGTTTAGAAATGGTTTAAGCGTGAATATCTGACACAAAAAAATTTTGACTTCGCAACACCCACTAAACTTTAAATGCAAATATCTCCAAACCAAGCCTTTCGACTCACGACTTTTTTGGACAGAATGCGAGACAAATACATTCTAT
Organism: Elysia marginata; assembly: GCA_019649035.1. Lineage (NCBI taxonomy): Eukaryota > Metazoa > Mollusca > Gastropoda > Plakobranchidae > Elysia > Elysia marginata. The sequence continues at coordinate 102,415 of BMAT01001442.1, read as the reverse complement.
TTTTTTATCTGTCACTAAAGAGTATTTCAATTGTATCACAAAGTTTGGTCTGAATGAATTATATACACATGGTACAATAAGAATTCCCTCACATGAAAAACACATCTTTGATAAGTACACAAGTTCAAACTTCATAAACTATGTTTACTAATATTAGTAAAAACAACAAAGAAAGGCGAAGCTATTTTAAAGTTGTCCAACAAAGTTCCTTTGACCTAATTTGTAGCCTACGTACATTGTAACAAATCTCTGCTATTAACAACTGGCTTGACATTTCTTGAAATTAGCGGATCACAAAACCATACAAAATATAATGCATAATTATATGAAGATACTGATAATTAGTATTAAATTAGAACCCTTTCAAAATGTCAGACAAGTATAATAAACATAAAGCAAAAAGAATAATATTTGTAAAATAAGAAGATGAGAGCTTAATTTAACTTAAAAAAACAAGAAAGAAAGAAAAAAAAGATTGGGACAGTACACCAATGAAAAAAAAACAATTATTGGATGTAATTAATATTAACATGACTCGGATATAAAAACTTGGCAATTTTGTGTAAGTAGAAAGTACATAAAGTTACAAAATTTAGTAAATGGAAACAAGCTTCTTTTTATTTTCTTGTTCCTATCTTAAACTTTTCTTCTCATTCACAAACCAGCATCATCAACTCGGTTTGTGATTATGGCGCAAAATTTTCTTTCTTGTCCACAAACAATTGGCTTCAAAGACAAAGTCTGTCCAAAAGGAATGATAATTGGTGCTCTCATCACATTCCCAATACATAATGTCCAAGAAAAACAATGAGACAAAACATCTCCGCATCTCAGTCGACACCGCAACCAGGCAGTAAGACAACCATGACGGTGACATTCCTGCGACTGCCAGCAAGTAGAGCAGCTTGAGTCAGATACTCAGCCATGCTGCCAGCCATCTCACGACGGAGATCCTCTACTGTCATTGGCTGCGGCTCAGGAATGTCTGTGTGCTCGCCTACAGACACAAACTGATCGTTCTGGCCGTTGTGTTCCCCATCATGGAGGCTTGGGTCCCGACCAGCGTCGCTCTTACGACTTCCTGTAGTTGTCAATTAAATTAAAAGAAGAGGAAAAAATAAACAAAAAAAGACCATTCAACTAAGGCTTTAGAACCATCTCATGTTTCAGCATCATCAATTCTGATACCAGCTGTCACCTTTCGCTAGAACATTTTAGTGCATTGGGCGCAATGTAAAAAACGCTCTATTTTTTTCTTTTGATTTTAAAACATGTTTCTACTCCTTAAGGCTGAACATCAGTCTCCTTATTGAAGGAGCTTCAACTTCAAGTGTATTCTGATAGAGACGAAAAAAAAAGCTTTGATGAACATAACTCAATACTTAAAAACCATTGTCCACATACCAAATAAAAAAACATTGTTGCACATTATTCAATAGGCTATCTACAAACTATGGTCCACATACCGATTTCTGTTTGCATGTCTGCCAAAACAAGCTTGCTTTTGTTCGCTGTATCTTCATTGTCTTGGGAAACTACAAGAATGTTGACCTCTTTCTCACTGCCCGCCTGCAAACAAAAACACAGTCGTTATGTCTGATTTCAATGTTAAATAAGAACAAACTGTATAGAGCAAACTTTAAGTATAATTCAAGTCGAAAGAGAAAAACACCACACTATGAATAAATGCACATTAATCTGTTTGACTTTTTACGTCTAACAGTCTGGAAATGAAGTGATTCAGGACAAAATGCAATTACCACCAGTTTTAATCTGTTGGAACACTTCCATTTTTTTGCGCCTTCTATCAAAATGAGTCTTAAGTCACATGACCTATTTTTGAGATACAGGCTTTCAAAGTTCAGTGGGTGTTCAGAAGGAAACATTTCATGTTTTATCTATTTCATTTAAATTGGTATGCTAGCTAAGGACTTGACATCTTTATGATTGTCTAAACTTCAAACGCAATTTTCTCCCCTTTCTGAAATTTCACAAGTCCTAAGCCTGCTGACTTCAAACATCTTAACTTCACAACTTCACACAGAAGTTCTAAAGCTATTTTTATTTGCTATTTTTTGCAAATAGGCGAAAAAAAGTTTTTTTTGTGATACCAATATCTCACTACCTTACTTTCCAAATTCAACTTAAGACTAATTTTGACTGGTTGCAAGACATGTAAGTCAGTGTTCAAAGAGAATGTTTTTCTGTTAATTTTTTTTTGTTAATAAAAAGGACAAAGTAGCAGTTGTTTATACGAAATCATACTTTTCCTTCCTGATGAATAAGATAGAAAATGGAAAGGAAGAGAAAATCTTTGCTTTATTTTAAAATGTACATGTCTCATTTTGCCCTAAAACTCTTCACTGGGTCAGTGAGAAGTTGTATGGAGGTTGTTTTTTTTTTTACATTTTGAGGACTTAATAAGCAAAATTTTTTAGCTTACAACTTATTTTCAGACAAATCTGAGATGATGAGGTCTTTGACATCTGACAATATAAATCGATAAGCTTAATTTTTGTTTATTTATATACAGTAAACCTGTTTTAGAGTTGACTCAGGATCAAATGTCAATAGAGCATGTGTTGGAGAAAGGAGATTTTGATTTGAGAAGATGCTTTTGAACTCAATCCCCTCTAGGCCCACCCATCCCAGTTAAAGCCCTGTCCCTAAGAGACGGGAGGTAAATCAGCCATATCAGACGCAGCTAGTGGTCCAACTGGGTGATGGCAGGCGCTATAGGTGGGATTGAGTTAAAACTATATATATATTTCTTGTTTACTACATTTTGAATAAGAATAAATTTTGTGCCAATTTTATAACTTAATGTATTTTTCCAAAACGTGAAAGCTATCAACGCTCTGTAATAAAAAGTTTTGCTTTCCAACTCATATGGCCTGGTTTCAAGACCAAATTTATTTGATAAGGTGTACCTGTCCATTTTCAGCTTTGTCTGTCCATTTCTCCCCACTTTGCTCATCCTTCTGTGGTGACAACTCAGTTTCTTCAAGTTTTGTGTCTTTATCTTTCTCTGCAGAGACAAAAGGCCACAATGAATGAAAAGCTACTGATGCATCTGAACTTTCCAACCAAGCAACATCTGAATTTTTATGACTATTTCAGGCCTTGTCATATTTTGTAGATGATAGTTTAAATACAATAAAATTATTGAGAAATAGAAGAAATCTATAAGAATCATTGGGCATATAGAATTTTTATACGACATGCAGCTCGAAGCTAGCTTTAAGTTAAACCATTTCATAGAGTGACAGCCGTTGTCTTATTGGTCTCTATACAACTGATTCAAGGCCAATTTTTTTCCTAATATGGAATGAGGTTATAAATACATACCAGTACTGGCCCTAATTGACAATTGGCTTGCTCAGTTAAGCATAGTGTGACTGTAAAAATTCATCAGAAACATTTCACGAGAAACAAATAGGCCTACCGGTATCTTATTTTATGGTAGTGTAAATATCTCGGCATTTTATCTAGACATTTCATTGACCGTCAAAGATTGAGCTTGTGGAAACCTACGTAAGACTTTTGTTTATAGAGCGGCCATTGACTCCCAGACTCTGCCCATGACTCTTACCATCGGAATGTTTTTCTTCTTTGGTATCTTCAGAGAAAGACACTCCTTTAGTTGGAGAAGACATCCGTTGGTCTTCTTGTCTATTATGTCGCTCCTGCTGCTGCTGTTGTTGTGATTCAGCAGATGATTTGTTACTGGCGCTGTCATTGCGGTGATGATGTCGTCTAAAAACATCCTGCACAGACTCGCTCACTTGGCTCGGGGGTGGAATCTGCTCGCTGGGTAACAGCTGGGGTCAGAGATCAAAGGTCAGAGATTGGAATAACACTATAATAGCCTAGTGAATAAGTTCAATGATGGTACAACATGATTCCAAGTTGGAAAACTTTCTTAGTTTTTGGTTCAATCAGCAAGGGATGAAAAGTAGTCTAATCAATAATGTATATATACACAAAGATAGTCACAGTTCTAAAACATTAAAAATACTGTCATCAGTTTTGAGAAAGGAAAACCGGAAAATGCCTTTCTTAGAAATCTTTGTAGATCAAATCAACTTCCTGATATGAAAATAAAAAAAATCCTTATTATTCCAGTCTTTCTTCTGAGCAGAGCATAACTTATTGCAAGAAATCTTAGTAAGATCTTGTGGATGGTAGATGCAAGAGTATGATACCTTTTCTATGAATAATACAAACCAAAAAGGACAAAAAAACGATCTTGTAAGATTTGCAGATTTTGTAACTTCCTCTCAAGTTAATGGATATTATCATAACTCTGTGGGCCAGCAAAATATTTATAACTAAACCGATTTTAATAACTTGTTAGACCAAATAAAGAAAAAAAAAAACGCATGAAGAACAAATTTATAAAGGTAGAGTTGCAAAGAGATATCTTGCTTCTTGTCATGTGTTCACCTTGACTTGACCCAAAACAAAACAAAACACCACCAGTGACCAGATCTGTGGATGAAGGACTCACCTTGACTTAAACAAAAACAAAACACCACCAGCGACCAGTTTGGTGGACTCACCTTGACCAGAAGTGAGGTGACCTCCTCATCAGACAAAACGTCCCAAACACCGGATGACGCAAGGACCAGAATCTGAGCGTACTGGTCGATGGGCACAGACGTCACGTGTGGGTCAACAATCACACAGTCTTTAAGCTTGCTGTCACCATGGTTACCTAGACTGCGTGTTACAGATAGAACACCGTTTACACGGCTATCTTTCTCACTGGAGCTCAGGTTTCCACCTGTAATATATACAGATTTCAGAATCCTTAATAGATGACGCTGCATCAGATGTTGTTCACATTCAATGAGTTTCAAGAAAAGTTCCAATACTTTTCAATCTGGATAATTTTTTTTTGTTAAAAGTACAGTGCAATTCAAATAGCTTCAACAATAAAACCAGTTTCTAGTTATCCAAATATTAAACTATCAGAAATTTTGCAAAAGAAAGATAAAATCAGTGACCTGATTCAGTAATTGTCGTTCGATTTAAGCAAACATGACTCCAAATACTAAAAACTCAGCTCAAGTCGCCCAGTCCCATTCTGAACTACAGGCAATTTCTCAGTAAAAAAATCAAAAATAATCAATGAAATCTCTTCACTTTGAAAATTTGTAAAAGAATGACTAATGAAAATGAATGCATTCTTTCTTTAGCAATAGTTTGTTGAAGTTCTAATTTTTTGGTAAAATATAATATTAAAAAATTAAAAATTTCTGACTTCAGCTTGGTTTTCCAGATCAGGGTCACAAAAATTTAGAGTATCAAGGTTTGAAGTATATGGACCTGACTGGGGATAACAATAAACCATACGAGAATAGAGAATGAAATAAATTTGTTGCTAAAAGAATTTCAGTTTGATTCAAGTATATTCAGTCGATAAAAAGTTTTAAAAGTTCATGCATTGAAAAAAATCAATGCTAAGTCAGGCTGACGGACTACAACTTTATGAATATTATAGTAAAGTGCACTATTATAGAATATCAGTGCAGGTAGTAAAGAATAACAAAAAAAAGAATTGTTATTTCCTCATACAAACTTTTAAGAGATTGTAGATGCACGACAATTAACTCTTGCAGGTTTATGGCAATTCAGTTTATTTTTTTAAATGAGTTTAAGAATCTTTTTCTTTTAGTAATCAAAACCTGCTAAGATAGTTTTTGAACACATCTAGTAGATTGCCTTATTGAGGAGTCCGATAGTACATTATTTATTTTTCAGTTCAGTCATTGACTCTGATCTAGGATGGTGCACAGCAGGTCTGACTCTCCATGTTTGTAGGCCTTAATGTCACAAATCTCTGTGTTTCAATTAAATATGAAAGGACCATCCTACCTAAGATTAGACCTAGTCTTTTCTAATTTGACTAAAAACTGAAATAAAACAGATCAGTACAGCACCTGACTGGGCTCAAATTTGTTTATTTTTTTTTTGCTGCTGGGCTTGTTCATTGGGCAGGCTCAGACTCTGATACCGGTACAAGGTTTGCCGGCACAGTTTGTTGAGAGGTTTGATTGATTGAAGGGTATTTTTCAAGCCCAATTCCACTTCAAAGGTGCTCTCAGGGCTTGGGTCCCAATGACAATTTACGGGCTGCCACCCAGAGACTAGCGCGGATACCATGACTTAGTCTCAGCCGGTCACATTATACTGACACCGACCCAACCAGTAGGGGCCCGGACTGTGCTCGGCTGTGTTTCGAACCCGCGACCTCTGGGCCACGGAGCGAAGCCACTACCAACTGAGCTATCTAGGCCCCCTTGTTGAGAGGAGTATATGTAGTACTAGTAGCAACACCCATGACAACGTTTTTGTTTTTTCACAAATTACAAGGGCTTAGACGACACAAAATGGACTGAAATTAATTTGAACTTGGATAATTTGCTAGTGCATATTTGTTAAATTTGAGCTATAATTATCTAGATTACACCTTGCCTCTCTCTATTATAATATACTGATAATTCAAAGTTTAATATTGTGGAATTGAAAATGTACAGCCTGCAAGCTCCCACAAAAGCCTAGTCAACCCATAGCAAGATGTTTCAGCAATGTTTGATACTACCCCACAACTCTGAAATCTTTTGCAACTTACCACAGGCCAGAACTCTGTCGCGCTCTTTAGGGTTGTTTGGTGTATGATCTTTAGTGAGGCGGTAAGATTTGGCATCTCTGATAAGCAAAGCTCTGCAATTACCTGTACAGAGGAAAAGAAAGCATAAAAAATTTCAGTAGCCTACGTTGGAAAATTATAATCTAGTGGTTAATGCCACTGATACTATCTATCACTAAGAGACTTTAACTGATTTTCTTTGTATTAGTGAAATAAAGGTAGAGAAATTACGATTTGACTTTTTTTTGGAGGTTTTTGGTGCAGAGATAACTAGACTAAAGCTTGATGTTCAATTGATCAACTGTAACAGTGCAACTGAATTTGTGAGAACATGAGCTGTGGGCTTATTGGCCAAATAGCAGACTGTCATTGTGTGTGTAGGCTAGGTCCACCCGTCGGCTAGCCCCATCCCTGATCATGGGTTTACTTAGCCGACGTGACTTCAACCCTTTGTTAGACCTATCATGACTGTGACAAGAGTGTGTTGACTTGTATAATGGTATAATACAATAAAAGGGACTAGTAACAAGGCAGTACAAAGGTGCTGCATAAAGTAAAGCTCTTAGTCTCATTATAACATGACCGCTTCACTCTTCATTACATGAAAAAAAAGTAAATATTGACTTATCCAGAAAGATTTATTCAATACAAAGGGAAGTGGGACAGGGATACAAAGATCTACTTGACTCTCATGACGGTCGAGTCAACATTGACTTATCAGGTTTTTTTTTTTACGGAATAGCTTTTACAAAAGGGAATGTTCTCAGAATTTAAGATCCACTCAAGCAAAAATCGAGTCAGGTAAAGTCAACTCAAGTGAAGTTTACTGTGCCAGTATTTCAGAGGACTTCGGCTTCAATGAACTTTAAAGAAAAAATATAGAAAATTTGTTAAAGACACATTCTGTTAAAAGCAAGGTCTCTTCAGAATAAACCAATACATTTGTGTACTTCAAGTTTTTGAAATACTAGCCAGTTTTACTCTGATATATCGTAACCACTCTCTCTCTCTGTGTCTGATACTGTGATTGATGTATTGCATACAAGGTCCACCGTGTAGGATCAAAGAAGTCATAACGTTGGTATGTTGAAGTCATAACTAGATATGACCTGGCACCCTTCAAGTCAGGAGTTAAGGCCCAATATAGACAGAAGACTTCCTGCTGTCTAGCCTCTGACAAGTATCTTACTATAATGCTCTTATTCAAATAGAGACCACACTGTGTTACAGAGATTATTTAATATACAAAAAAAAAAAACAACAACAACAGTTGTGAGTCTGCCAGGGTTAAAGAGATATAAAAGAGATATAAAAATAAACCATTGTGAGTATACTTTGGTTGCAGATATAAAAAAAAACCAACAGACATCCTACCTGTGTTGGCGACGTGGATCATGCCAAGCTCAACAGGAGGATCCACAACCCTCAAAGTTCTCCGCGGACTGCCTTGACTTCCTGAGCCGGACGTCTGCTCTTCCTCTAATGCCTCGAGTTTCCTGTTGTCCACATTCTTATCTCCCTTGCTATTCTGGGTGTTATGGATGACGATGGTGACTGCTGAAGTTCCGCTCCATCTCACTTTTGACATTTCATCCTTACCATAGGAGAGAAGGATGTCCATGAACAGATAACTCTTCCGGAAAGCCTGTCGCCAGATGGGATTAAATATTACAACAACAACAACAAGAAACAGAATCTAAATTATAATAGACACAATACAAGAAAAAACATTTTCATGATTTCATTTTATAAAAGTACTCGATTCTTGATATTATTCCAAAGGCAAACTCATTTTTGCCACCCAATTTTATACGTTATCATGCAAAGCAAAGTTTTGGTTTGAAATACAAAACTAGTAGGCCCATGTAAGAATAGAATTAAAATAAGACACTAGTGAAAAAGAAAATTACATTGTTGAACGGTTTCATAGCAGCAAAAAATTAAGTAAAGAAAATTCTTGTCTTTTTTTTTTTACAAACTTTTTGCATTTTATCGTTGAAAGGATGATATCTCTGCGACTTTTTCTTCTTGCTGTTGATTTCGTCCGTTTTGTCTTTCATAATTTCCTCATACTTAGCATTGCACATATCCATGATGTTCTGAAAATAAATGGTAAGAGAAAACCTCAGTGTTTTCAGTGCAGCCTTGGCGATTAGCAACAACAGGTACAAGGGTTTATTGACATTTGATGAATAAATGTCTGTCCAAAACATTGATTAGTGAAAGTTTGATATGAAGATATTTTTAATGTGATACTGATATTAAACCAGACTGTATGCAGCCTTTCTCTCAGCTGACTTTTCATTTAATGTCCATTCACATCGCTAGTTTAGTTTTTAGCTATTATTAAAATCTCGACCCGTGTGAATGAGTAGGGTGTTGCAATTTTTACATAACAAGGCGTTGATATATATCTAAAAAAAATGCATTTTTTGCTCCCAAATGGTTTGTTATAATTTGGGAGGTAATTAAGAATTTTTGTAAGAACATGTTGGCACTTGTTTTTATCAAAATATAAAGAAAAAGAGAAAAAGATCTACGTTCATGAAGTGTTTACTGAAATCAAAGTTTCCACCATCCAGCACATTCACAATGGTCTTAAAACATTTCTGAAACACTATAATGATTAAAGATTGTGATGCATTTTCTAAAACACTATGATGATTGTACTGTAGATAGTAATACATTTTCTGATGGGCAGTCTACTTCAGAAAATATACTTTTCCTTTGCCTATTGAGTTTATGTCAACTTTATGTCTGTCTATGTGTCGATCAACCTATGGCTTTTTAGCTTTTTTTGGTAAATATATATCTCATAGACCCACCCTTCTCTCCCCAACCTCCTTCTACTGCAATTCTATCATATATATACCCACCCTTCTCTCCCCAACCTCCTTCTACTGCAATTCTATCATATTTACCCACCCTTCTCTCCCCAACCTCCTTCTACTGCAATTCTATCATATACCCATCCTTCTCTCCCCAACCTCCTTGTACTGCAAGTCTGACCAACCTTTACAATCTCAGCACTGTCCTGATGTAGATTTGTACGAAAACTGTCTCTTGTTTCAGGTCGCAACTGCTCATAGTCCTTTCTTGCTGAGGCTGATTCAGCAAAGTTTCTTGCCGTGGTGGACTTTGTCTTCGAGTCAAACTTTGCCATCTCATGCAGCAGCAGGTGGTGCATTTCATTGGCCGATCGCTCAGCTGCAAACTCTCCGTGATGACCATCAAAGACTGCCAGGTAGCACTTGTTTCTGTCTTCACCAAAGTAGTCCTGATACACTTTGGAGTCCTCCATGCGACTTTTCCACCGATTGTTTTCACTGCTACACATACCGACAGCGTAAGCACAGGCCGGACTGCAGTTGAGTGACACAGCTCTCACATCCCAGTCGACTTTCTCTCGCACTTGCTTGATTTCTTCATACGAGTCCTCAAGATCATTTTTAAGGATCTCAAAGGCATCATCAATCTTTTTAATATCATTTGGTTTCAAGGCTTTCTCAGGTGTTAGTTCTGCTTTCATTTTCTTGATGATGGTATTTCTACGCTGCATCAAAGCTCGAGTGTCGTAAGGTTTCTGCATGTTACGGTAGTTCAGGGTCAACAGTGCCTCATGATAGGATCGGTGGTAGGCAAGGTTTCGAATGTCCATGTAGACACAACAGCGGTCGCAATAAATAGTTATATCTGGCCTGTTTGAAAAATCTGTTAACAGTGTTTCTGGAGTATCTGTTGATAAAAAACCTTGTATACAGGTCTATGGGAAAACTATTTCTATCTGTTTTCATCATTTCTTTAAAATCCAAATCCATCTTAGCTGAAGAACAATCTGATTATCAAACAATTGTTTTGGTAGGCCTATAAAAGGTATACACTAGCACTGTTTTGTATTTTATTTTAAATAGAATCATTTACATAGACTGTGAAAAAGATATTATTTCAAATAAAATGCTTACTGCAATGGTGGCACTCCTTACTCATTACGGCCCTGCCCAGATCACCCTTTGAACATGACAAAACGACAGTAAAAAAAATTTGTAACTTTGAAATGGTGGCAGTATGCTTGTTCCAGGTGGATTGGAAGATAGATTCAATTATGACTTTTAATCTAAAGTGCAAAGGTTCCGTAAATTTCATCATATAACCTGATTATCGGATGGGACCACATCGAGTAAGGAGTGCCACACTGGTAGGCCCTAGGTCATGCAAGACTGAGATGAACTAAAAAACAAAACCTATACGGGAAACCCAAGAGAACTAGACCTAAGCTAGTTTGATTTACAAGCTTTTTTTACAGGCTTGGTTCAGGTCAAATCACCTACTCAACAATAAATAGTTTCTTTGTAGGCTATGCCCCTTATGATAAAAATTAAAAAGAAAGGATTTTTACTTACCTGATCTTTTGATATCTTTGCCTTTAAAAGATTCAGTGTTGTGTGGAACACTGTCCTCTGGGATAGATCTCAGCATGCGCTCTGAAACACGGGTACGAGGCGTTGCTGCAGCCGACATGATTAGATATCTAGATCTAGATTAATTAGAAGATCTAAAATTTTTCAAAACTCTCTGCTTCAACGATTTAGTGCAACTAAGTAGACCTAGGCACCGCCTTACGTGTGTATTTGCATACTGCCGACCTCCCAAATGCATGGGAGGTGTAGCGTACCAGTCTTATTTATTTCGATGTAATCTAAAATTTAGATTTTCTAGATCTACTCCACAGTGATCGCCATGATTCCTGTTTCTAAGCACAACAGTTCTCTTATGAAAGAAAACAAGAAAAAAGTATATGTCTAAAACTAATTTCTTGCTCAAAAGAACACCACTTTTAGCTCCGTCAGTCAGACAAGCTTTAAAAAGTAATTTCTTGTTTTTACTACTTTTTGTAGGAACCATCATTTAGAAACAACTTTGAACAGTTTAAAATGCCAATTTCAAAACAAATTTTAAAAAAGCTTGAAGAATTTGGCAATAAAAAGAGCATTCAATTTCAACTAAAATCTATCAATTACAATCATCGAAACAATTATACATTTGTTAAACAAAATAATAAACGGAACAAAGCCCAAATGTTTTGTTTATCATGGAGACAAAAGTGGGTGTGGTTCCTGTTTTGAGTTGGCCTGAACTTGAGTTTAAAACATGCCGAAGATCTAGCTTTTCTTTAAATTTCGTTGTTAAAATGCACACATTTTTAAAAATGTTTATGCGATAATAGAACACACAAAGCGGCAGGGACAAATTGTATCTAACAATGCTTTAAATAATAAAAAAGAAAGCAAACTGTTACAATTTTAAATAAAAGAGTTGCTTAAACTAGAAAGTGTGAGATTGTAAACAATGGATAGAGAACCAGGATCACTGAGAAAACCTTATGAAGATGCTGTTTCAAATCTGATATGGATCAAAGTAAGCCTGAAGGCGACACAGAGCCTAAGGAATGGTTAATATTTGAACCTGCACCATGTAAATGGAATGACGTGGTTTAATTCAAGTTGTCAAACTTCTAAAAATATAATTAGATCTATATGGGGAAAACAAATTGATAGTATAGAGGCAGTTTTGTGAAGCACAAATACCTTTGGTTTACAAAAATTGTTTTTACCAAGGTCCTTGATGCCACTCGTGTCTTTAAAAAAAATTGGAACCATATTAAAGTAAAAATAAAGCGAGTGCTTTGCATCAGACATTGCTATTACTCTGTAAGAGAAGGATAAAGCCACGTTGCCTATTCAATATCAATAGACCGTATCACCCATAGCCTACCAGTTGAGTGTTCATACCATCATTAAACTGTAAAGAACTTAAGCAGTAAAATGATTACATCATTCAATCATTCCAACCTTCCATTATTTGAAACTTAGCCTAAAAATATTCTTAGACTCGTGTTTTGTTCTTGCATAAATCTATACAAAAGAGCTATTTACATTCTCATAATGTCATTCATGTGTTTTTTTTTTTCTAACTTTAAATTTGTCTCCCTTAGGTGGTTGGCATTGGAAACGCAAATGTTGGTAAAACATGTCTGATAAAACACTTCTGCGAGAGCAAGGTAAAAGTTTGATGTTTAACTAAAATTGATAAGATAAAAAGAAATTCTTATTTGGTGTAGTAAAAAGACATGCAAAACTGGAGGTATAATAGTTTAAACATATAGCAATAGTTTTAGCACCATAGCAACAGGGGCAGCAGAAGCAACAGTAGCAGAAGCAGCAGCAGTATTAGTAGTAATAGTATTAGTAGCAGCAGCAGCAGCAGTAGTAGTAGTAGTAGTAGCAGTAATAGTAATAGTAGTCGTAGTAGTAGTAGTAGTAGTAGTAGTAGTAGTAGTAGTAGTAGTAGTAGTAGTAGTAATAGTAGCAGCAGCAGCAGTAGTGGTAGTAGTACTAATTCATATTTTTTCAAGTAAGGTACATATATTATAGCTCTAAAAATAGTGATGATACAAGTGAACTGTCGGCTTTACGCCTTTGTCAGACAAAAAAAAATGTGTAAGACACTTACATGAATACAAACAGGACTAACAATAAAAGAAAAGCAATAATATTATTTTAAACAATAAAAATATGAATGCTGAGATAAAAATAAAAAAAAAGAAAGAAAGAAATAAAAAAGTGTACCTAGAAATCGAAATATAAATCTATCTGCCAAATTAAGCCTCCCTATTCTTTCTCTAGCAGTAGCACACTTATATCTTGTTCTACTAGTCACAGCACGTACGATAGGGCTTACGAATCTCACTATTTTCAAAAAAATTTTCTTTTGTTCAATTTTTCGTAAATGACTAAGGTTAAAGATTAAATCTTTCCTCAAAAGTTCAATTCAGGTTACCAGCCTACTGTTGGGGTTGACTATGGGTTCAAAGTTCAAGAAATGCAAGGAGTTGACTGTGAGTATCTCTTTTCTCTTCATCAAACTCAGCCTGACCTTCTTTTAATTGGAAGGATAATTTATGATCGTTCTCCATAAATTTTTTTTTATTATAAGTTGTGACTCTAGATTGACTCTTAGTTTTCATAAATCAAACATCACTTCTGAAAAGCTTTATTAAAACTAAATAAAGTCACTGCGTTACACACTTTTTTGTGAAGAACTGATCAATCAAATTAATTTCTACCGAAACTTTTTCTAAGATATCAAGAAGTATGGTGTCCCACTGAGGAGGAATAAAAAAAAGTCGCTTTGTTTAAATATTCTCTGTAGTAAAATACAACTCTTCCCTATCCTCAACTCCCCGCCCCCCCCCCCTGCCTTGTCCAGTACGTGTCCATCTGTGGGACCTGTCTGGAGCCTCCGAGTTCTTTGACGTGAGGAATGAGCTTTACTCCGGCACGGACGCCATCTTCCTGGTGTTTGACGTCACCAACACGTCATCGTTTGAGGCCCTGGAACAGTGGCAGCGTGAGCTCCAGAGGTTTGCCCCGGGCAGGCCGGAAGTTTTTGTGGTGGGGAACAAGGTGAGTAACTCTTCTCAGGTCAGGATGCTCTTAGATACCGCTTAACCTGCACTAAAATGATAAACACACGCTCATTTTGATATAGACAACAGGTGTCATCTTCAGACTTGAGAGCAACAAAGAATCAGCAGACAGAATAAAATTCATGCATGTCAATACGACTTTTATGAACAGAGACCAAAACTATTCCCCAGTGGATTAAATTTGATAGAGAGAAATATATGATTTTTGTTTTTTGTAACCTTAAAGGTCTTGAAATCCTGAGACCATGGTCATCAAATATCAATAAAAACAACTGTGTAGTCCTGAAGCAGACCAAGAACAGATTTTTATGGAAAGTCATGGTCGCCACTTTGCGTTTCATGTATAGAAGAACAAGAAATAAGATGTGTGTGTCTCTCTCTCCCTCTTTGTCTCTGTCTCTGTCTCTGTCTGTCTGTCTGTCTCTCTCTCCCCCCTACTCTCGCGCTCTGTATTTCATTCTGTTTCCTACATTTTCTTCCTGACATAAAATTCTAACATTTTTGAATATTTTTTAATCAAATTCAACAGATTTTTCAAAAGAAAGCAACGAAAAAATCCACCACAACAGTATTTATTACTACAGATTGAAAAAGGCAAATTAAATACTCATGTAGATGTATAGTCCCGCAATCCTGGGTGGAAACGAGCGGAATGTCACAATTTTCACATTACTTGGCTTTTTTATTTTGAACAATGTATTCCTGAGGTGTCTTTGAGGGGCATTTCTGAACTTCCTTCCATCACAATTTAGACAAAAAAGTCCCTCTCGACAAAAATCCACTATAAAAAGTTTTTCTCACAATGAAGTTTCGGGCATCTGACTCCTATTTATAGACTTAATGTGAAAAACCCTTTTGGGATGAGAATCGTTGTGGGGTGGGTTGGGTGATGGAAGGGATAAATTTGAAGTTGTTGAATCAGCAGTAAAAAAAAAATGCTTAATACGTTCGGAGGTCGCAGTTTATCTCGCACCGCGGTTAGCACATAAAAGATTTCTTTTTGCCAGAGTGACCTGAAGATGAAGAGAGCTGTCACATCGTCCGATGGCAAGAAATTCTGTCAGCAACATAAATACAGGTAACCTACTTAGTCGTTAGAGCTAACGCGAGAGTTCACTGACCATAGAGAACATCTGATGGCAAGAAATTCTGTCAGCATTACAAAATTTATGTCTCCATTCATTCATCTATCTATCTAATACAGGTAACCTACTCAGTCGTTAGAGCTAACATGTAACATGAGAGTTCACTGACTATAGAGAATGTCTAATGGCAAGAAATTCTGTCAGCAGTATAAAATTTATGTCTCCATTCATTCATCTATCTATCTAACACAGGTAACCTGCTTAGTCGTTAGACCTAACATGTAACATGAGAATTCATAGACTATAGAAATGTCTGATGCGCAGAATGAAACAGGATTATAAAAAAGTTTTATATACCATGTTTTTCTACAATATTTTTATTTATTTATTTTTTTTTTTTGGGGGGGGGTGTAAATACTTTACACATTGTTATAATTATTTATCAGATTATCTTTCTGTCTCATAAATCTATGTCTATCTTTCTAACCATTTACCAACCTACCTATACTTACCTAACTATCTACCCATCTACCTACACACCGAACTATCTATCTATCCATCCATCCATCTATTCGTCTGCCTGTCTTTCTATCTATCTATCTATCCATCTATCTTACTACCTGTCTATCTTACTATCTGTCTGTTTATCGATTTATCTATCTATCTATCTTTTCCATCCATCTATCTATCTATCTATCTTACTAACAATTTTACTATCTGTCTATCTATCTATCTATCTATCGATCTGTCTGTCTGTCTATCTATCTATCTATCTATCTATCTATCTATCTATCTATCTGTCTATCTATTTATCTATCTATCTGTCTATCTATTTATCTATCGATCTGTCTGTCTATCTATCTATCTATCTATCTATCTATC
>BMAT01001442.1:37933-50132 GCA_019649035.1 Elysia marginata | reverse complement strand
GATGGGTTTAAGTTTGAACAATCTTGCCACCTGATGGGTTTAAGTTTGGACAATCTTGCCACATGATGGGTTTAAGTTTGGACAATCTTGCCACCTGATGGGTTTAAGTTTGAACAATCTTGCCACCTGATGGGTTTAAGTTTAAACAATCTTGCCACGTGATGGGTTTAAGTTTGAACATACTTGCCACGTGATGGGTTTCAGTTTGGTCAATCCTGCCACCTGATGGGTTTAAGTACTAAGTTTGAACAATCTTGCCACCGGATTGGTTTAAGTTTGGACAATCTTGCCACATGATGGCTTTAAGTTTGGACAATCTTGCCACCTGATGGGTTTAAGTTTGAACAATCTTGCCACCTGATGGGTTTAAGTTTAAACAATTTTTCCACGTGATGGGTTTCAGTTTGGTCAATCCTGCCACCTGATGGGTTTAAGTACTAAGTTTGAACAATCTTGCCACCGGATGGGTTTAAGTTTTATAAAAAAAAATGAAAAACATTATAATCTAGATAATCTTATAATTGTAAATTGAATCATTTTAGAGTAGAAAAAAGAGTTTATATCGCTACGAGTTATGATAACCTGAATGTCGAAATGACAATAAAGACCTTAAGCACACGCACCGTGTCTCACTACGCGTACGTGAAAATCGGGAAATCAGATCAAGGAAACTATAAAAATAATGAAACCAGTTTCTAAAAATAGACCCACAGACGTTCCCGTCATGCTCACGCGTTGGCTGTTTAAAGTCCGTTATATCTTATCAAAACCGTGAATTCTAACTTAACTACTTGTTTCTCTACCCCTGGCATGCAAAGTAGGGAAACAACGTTTTTTTAACTCTAACATTTGTTCTTTAGGAGTATTTTTTAAAGAATTGGCCGACAATGATACTGCATGCTATCATCTGCACTGAAAAACGTTTGTTTTACCTCTAACATTATTCTTTTGAGGGGTTTTTCAAATGGAATTTTCCAACAACGATACTGCATGCACCGGAGAAATAACTAGGACTCTAACAAGTTATCAGGAAAGACAGAATGATGGAGATACATGATAGAAAACTATACCTTAATTAAACTTATCATATTTTAATATCTAACTATTTTTAATATTAACACTTTCCGTTTACAGATTTTGGCGCAAGAGAAAAAACTTTGAAAAGTTCTTTTTGTAGTGGTTTAAAATACCTGTTTTTTTAGGTTTTATTTTTTATTCGAAAATGAATACTGTAATAGCTGAAACCACATTTTAAATAAGGATTTGTTGTTATAATAATTACAATGGTAATTGCTTGTTGTGTTCACAATCAAACATTTTAATTTTATCCCATACAAACGAAGAACTAAAAATCACAATACATTTCTGTATTTATCTCGCATACACACTGAAGTTGTTTTGTATAATTCAAGAAATGTTGTAAGTCTCCGAGACAGTCAACTATCACTAAATAAACCACTCTTTAAAAAATCTTCAAAGTCACAAGATATTAACGCATCGTGATCTAAAGTGGTGTATTTTTTTAGCTAGTTTCACACGGCTTCCTGTGGTTCTACGTCTCGAAGTTTTTGTTCGAAATTAATGTTCCTTTTTGCGAGTCTTTTCCCCATTCATATTGTACACAACCCATTTACCTAAGTACAGTATATATAGCAGACTTTTTTCCTTTCCTTAAAATATTCATGAGGCTAAACCAACCAGCAACGGGAAAAAAAACAAGACTGGACCAAAAGGTTTTCTAAGTCTTCGATTAAGCAACAACGCATAGAAGCAAACAAAACTTAACCATTAATAAATGAAGTTAGTAACCAAGCATTGTTTTCCCGTTAGTCTAAGAATTAATTTTTCGCACCTACTTTTCAACATTTTGCCTCGGGTAAAAATTGTCATTGCTCTCTCTCTCAAGTGCCACTCGAGCGTACGCTGTTCACAGTGAGTTCCTGTTGGTTGGTTGGTTGGTTGTTTGAATTTTAACGTCTCTTTTCAACTACAAGGTTATATCAGAGACGGCGCTTGGGACAATTAAAAGCGTGCTGCCACACTGTGATGTACGTAGCGCTGCATACACCACACCCAGTCACATTATCCTGACACCGGGCCGACCAGACTTAGCACTATTTCCATAATACCAGACACCAGGCGGATCAGCTACTAATACCAATTTTAAAGTACTTGGTTTGACTCGGCCGGGGATCGAACCCGTACCTCCCGATCTCTGAGCGAGTGTCTTTACCGCTAGGCCACAGAGCCGGTGTGAGTTGCTGTCGAGTTGAGAATAGTGACCTTAAGCACACGCACCGTGTCTAGCTACGCGTACGTGAATATCGGGAAAGCAGATTGTGGAAACTATAAAAAAATAAAACCAGTTTCTAAAAATAGATCCACAGACATTCCTGTCATTTTCACGCGCTGCAGCTTAAAGTCTGTTTTGTGAACAAATCAACACCACACATTACAGTTAACGCTGAGCTCATTAAGAAAATATTGCATTTCGCTATCAAAATAGCGGACGTTCCAAGAAGCTAGAGTGGAACTCTTCTGTGAGTTAAATCACTGTGGCACTAATGTTCGAAGAACCACATTGATCCAAAACAATGAAGAGTTATACTGTCACTTCCTGGAGGGTCCGCCATTTTGATAGTGAGACACGATGTTTTCGTAATGTGCACAGACTCAATTAAAGAACATAAAGCATTCTAGCTCAAGGCCAGAATCTACTACACAAAACACACCACGTTTTAAATGCAAGTGAGAAAATTAATGAATGGAAGAAAAATGGCCACAAATCCCCTTGAACTATTTTTTAAAAAGATTTTTTTTTCTCTCTTTAACCAAGACAGCTTTTTGAACAAAGATTTAAGTATGAGAGGCCCAGAGAATCGAATGGATTTGAATTGACTTTTGTTTTACAACGGTAGCAAATTAGGCACACTGCCTTTTTCATGTGGTCGTTACATGCAAACAAGTTTTTTTTTTAAACAAAGATAAATCAGCAAACAATTCAAGCAACTATATAAGTTGAAACGCATTAATTTGTAAGCTGAACACAGTTATGGCCACTTTAAAAGCATAATAAATTCTTATAACTAAAGAAAGAGAGAGATAGAGTGAGAGACAGAGAGAGATAGAGAGAGAGGCAGACAGACAGAGATAAAGAGAGAGAGAGAGAGAGAGAGGGAGAGAGAGAGAGAGAGAGAGAGAGAGAGAGAGAATTGCGAAGCAGTAATTAAAATTGTTTAATACAGACACTTGAACACATTCGACGGTTCGGGTACTTTAATCTTAGGATGTTTTTAAATAATTTAAACAGCATCTCGTGCCAACTATTGGCGACTATAACAATCTCAACCGGAGAGAGAGAGAGAGAGAAAGAGAGAGAGAGAGAGAGAGAGAGAGAGAGAGAGAGAGAGAGAGAACGTGAAGGAAATCAAACCTATAGAAGTTGAGGATTTTGTTTTGTTCAAAATAACAATCATGTTTCAAGGTAAAACTCTATAAAGTTCGCGGCTGTCAAGCAATGTTTTTTTTTTATAGATCTATGAACAGCCATTGTGCTATTGATGTCTATGAAATTGACGGTAAAAAGAAGATAAAGAAAGAATTATCAAATAATCGATTCATTCTCCTAGTTGTTTGGGTTGAATAAGAGAAGTGTCAATCATTCTGTTGGGTATTAGAAGCTCTTTGGTTGAGATTTACCGCATGTGATTTGCATTGGGTCATCTTGAGTTGCTTACTTTGTTCTTAATTTTATACTCAACAGCTAATACAAGCTGCTTTGAAAACCTTTTAAATGTCTATTTATAATTTATAAACAGTCCGATATTGGGAATTGGAAGAAGAATAACATTTTTTATATATAACTCTACCTTTTGCTACTCAAAATACAATAAAACTATCTCTTTTTAACTTGTAAAGCTCAGGTAATAAACTACCTTAAACTTTTATGTAAACTAGTTACAGAACTACAGTTCCCTATCAGTATCTGTAACTGGGTAATGGATGACGCAATTAACCGCCCCCTACTTGTCACAGTCGCTAATACGTCTTCGTCTCGTGTTCTTTATACCGTCACACCTCAATGCTGCCCCCTATGTCCTAAGCTGTTCTCAATTTTTACTCATAGCTGTAGCAGAATTCCCTGGGTGTCTTCTAATTAAATTTGCTGACGACACTTTGGTGGCTTGATCGATTAAGAAAAACAATGGTTGAATCGACTGATTCAAAATGAAAATGATTTAAAACCAAAGGAGTGAAAACCTTGAGTGCAAGGATGAGTTTGAAGAGCTTCTACCGAGGACTTAACAGCAACCTGTTGAGGCGGGGTTTGGACCGTGGTTTGATTGATTAAAGGAATATTTTACAAGCCCAATTCCACTTCAAAGGTGCTCTCAGGGCTTGGGTCCCAATGACAATTTACGGGCTGCCACCCAGAGACTAGCAGGGATGCCATGACTTAGCCTCAGCCGGTCACATTATACTGACACCGACCCAACCAGTAGGGGCCCGGACTGTGCTCAGCTGAGGCTCGAACCCACGACCTCTGGGCCACGGAGCGAGGCCTCTACCAACTGAGCTATCGAGGCCCCCTTGAAACGTAGACCTGTCAGTCTGGAAGGCGAGTGTGTCCACTGCTTGACCTCGAGTTCACGTGGTAGGAAAATAGTGCTAGCGTCAAGAGAACGAAACCAAACAAAGGAAGGACAATAAAACAATGTTTCCAAACTTTAAGCTTAAAAGACGATTTGTCATTAAGAATGCGAATTATTTTCCTCCATTAGATGTTCTCATGTACTGTAGGATATTCGTATTGAAAGATCAATACAGGCATGTTAATCGATAAGTTTTAAGAAAAGCTTTTTTATATGACCTCTAGCGTTGTAATCGATACATCCAGGTAGAGAAAACCTGCCGAAACACACACACATACACACACACACACACCATAACAAACATTCTGAAAAGGTTCTTGATAAAATTGTTTCGTCAAACATAACTCCTGACTGTATTTTCGAGGGCCATTAGAGCTACAAGTACAATAGAGGTATTTTTTAGTATAAACTTATTCGAGAAACCCATTTGTTTGTCTACAAGTAAACTGGTAAGTTCAAGCCCCTAAGGCCAAAGAGAGAGAGAGAGAGAGTAAGTGAGGGGGAAGAGGAGAGAGAAAGAGAGAGGAGAGAGAAAGATAATGAGAGAGAAGGAGAGGAGAGGGTCAGAGAGACATAAAAGAGATAGAGTTACAGACAGACGACGCACACACAGACAGATAGAGAGAGAAAGACAGACATAGAGATATAGAGCACGACACAAAAGAGACGAGGCATAATGAAAGAAAGAGACAGAAAGAGAGAGAGAAATAGAGAGAGAGAGAGAGAGAGAGAGAGAGAGAGAGGCAGAGAGATAGAGAGAGATTGAGAGGGAGAGAGTACAATTTATGTTTGATTTGAAGATGAAATTAAATATTTCTTTATTTCTCCCATTGGGAATATTGTTTTTGGAGTATGTTCAGATATATCTAAACACATAGTCATTTCATGATATATTTCAGCGATGGCACATCGCCATCCTCTCATTACAGGGGCCTAGATAGCTCAGTTGGTAGAAGCCTCGCTCCGTGGCCCAGAGCTCGTGGGTCCGGGCCCCTACTGCTTGGGTCGGTGTCAGTATAATGTGAACGGCTGAGGCTAAGTCATGGTATCCCCGCTAGTCTCTGGGTGGCAGCCCGTACATTGTCATTGGGATCCAAGCCCTGGGAGCACCTTTGAAGTGGAATTAGGCTTGTAAAATATCCTTCAATCAATCAACCTCTCATTACAAACTATTATTTATTACATAAGAAGTGAGAGACCAGTAGTAAACGTAGTAAGTCAATATATGAACTATTCATTAAGCGGACTCATAAAGTTATTCTGGGAAAATGATGTAAGTATAATATATAAATCAAACAACAGTAGTAATGCCGCCAATATCTCGACTAATACTGATCAAATATTGAATTTATTTCTGCTGTGGAATCCAAGTGTACAAACAGCGCATGCAGTTATGAAACGACATATTTCCAATTTGAAATGCCTTTAGGACGCAAATTTTCGTTCTTTTTGGAAAACTTTCTCTTTGAAGTCAATTGCTTGCACAGTTGCAGGCAAGAACTATAATAACGCGCTCTAATTGCATTCACAATGTGTTTTTATCTTTGCTACAGGGTGTTTCGGTATCAAGCCAGCCCTTCAACGGCTTCCACCCCTTGCCCCTCTCATCTTATTATAATATTTCTGAGATTACAAAGAAATACCGTTTTGATTGTATAATTTTTATTTACGAGGGTGGGCTGAAAATTAATGCAATTTTTCTTGTAACTTTTAACATATTTGATCCTGACAGCTGAAATTTGGCATGCACACTCTCAAACCAAATAGCTTTCATATGAGAGAAAATGGCATTTGTGTGACGTCATTGAGCACCAAATATGCTTACGTCAAAACCAAAGGCTGATGACCTTTGTCGACATTGTTTATGAACATGGCGTGTATTGAAGATGTTCAATTCAAACAGCGTGCTGTCATTGAATTTCTTTCTGTTGAAGGTAGATCACCAAAGGAAATCCATCAACAGCTCAAAATGGTATATAGGGAAGCATGTGTAGATTATTCAACTGTTTGTTGGTGGGTTTCATCACTGAAAGGGGGAGACCCGACTGAATCAATATTGCGTGATCAAAAGCGTTCAGGTAGGCCCCTGAGTGCTGCAAATGCGGCTAATCAGAAAGCTGTTGACAAGATCATTTTAGGCAATCGGCGAGTTAAAAAAAAGCATATTGCCAAAGAACTTTAAATATCAAAAGAAAGAGTCCAGCATACCGAACGTTGAGAAAGCTAAGTGTCAGGCTTAAGCGTGTGCGCCCCACAAAGCACGCAATACTGCATCACAACAACGCCAGGCCGCACACAAGTCGCCAGACTGAAGAAGCACTGCATAAAATGAATTTCGTCGTATTGCCCCATCCGTCCTACAGCCCAGACCTTGCGCCAAGTGACTTTTGCCTTTTCCCGAAATTGAAGGAACATCTCAGAGGAAACCATTACGAAAGTGATGAAGATGTGGAGGCTACCTTTCGACATTGGTTCAGACAAAAATGTGTAGACTTTTTCACCGACGGCATGGGTCAACTTGTACGTCGTTGGCAGCTGTTGAAAAATAATGTATGCATGATATAGCAGATACTTTAATCTTTAATTTGATACCATTTGTGTTTGTGTATCTCTAAAAATAAGAAAGTTAAGAAGGAATTTGCATTAATTATCAGTCCACCCTCGTAGTTTTTAAAAACGAAAATAACCCGGAGAAGAAAAAAAAATGTTCCTCCATTTCCGCCTTTTGTTTGTGTTCTCAAGAAGAGATTGCGGTTATACCATCATTATTGTTATTATTAATTTAAAGATTGTCTCTATTAAGAAGCTACCGTAACTTTACTGGCTGTAATGTTGGCAGGGCGAGGAACAAAAGTCTTTTCATCTCATCGACCATGTTCCATGCATAATAGAGGGCAGTCTGTTGGGAGATGGTACTGCATCAAGGCTTAGTTCTATTACAGTCTTAGATGCAGCCAGTGACGGCATTTTGTAAACATTGCAGTTTTGCTGCTGAATGGAGATACTAGAGCCGTCCTCAAAACACTGAACACACAGTTTTGTATGCGACAGAGATCCTTTCAGCACTCTCTGTTTAGCTCTAGTTTTTTTGTTTGTTTAATAAAAAAATCAGATTTGAAAAATCAGAAATGACATCAGCCACCAGCTATTTGTAACAAGTGATTCAGCCGTCAATCATACCAGAGACCTTTGCAGTGGACGCGGTAAGAATAATTGCATAAGATTAACAATTGTTGTGCAAACAAAACGAAAGTCGCTATTTTTACGTTACAATATGTCGATATTTTTAACAAGTCCTTTCTTTTCCTCCTGATTCCCAAACGCTAAAATTAAATTTTGTTGAATTTTTCAAAAATATTTTTGGGAGGCTATTACATTCAAAGGTACAGAGAAAAAAGTAATAAACCAATCTTTAACAAGCGTTTCAAAATTTTGACACCCAATTTATTTAAATCTTAGTTTCGAGTCATTAATTTTTTCTTTCTCTAGCGTTCAGGGTGACTGTGGAAAGTTCTGGAAAGTATTACAAAGATATATATAATTATACATAATGTTTATAATAATGGACTCTTATATAACATGTCTCTGGGTATTCAATACTGCGAGAGTAGAAAGCAAACCTCTTGGATGCTACAGGGAAATAATGGACTGTGGAAATCATTTGTAAAGTTCGTATAAATCGAAGTTAGTCCAGCCAAGCTAAAGTTTTAATGTTTTTATTTGTACACTCAGCACCTCAAGAGCCAGTAATGGCTCGGTAAGAACTCTGTTTCCTTTTCTCTTTTATAAATTTGAACATTTGCTCTCCTGAATGCCATAAATTAACCTGGTCTTAAAATATGACATAAATCTAAACAAATATTATCCTAGTTCTTTTCAACGCTGGGAAGTTTGCTTTGTTCTAACATGGCATAAACTTAACACTGTTAACCTGTTATTAATGTATACATTCGTACGTTCCCTTAAAAAGCAGAACATTAATTTACTCGTGAGCCGATGCAGAGCTTTGTACACATTTAGCTAGTGAACAAACTGAAAACCTTTCGGCTAGACGAGGTTCAAGTAGTCTATATCGATCATTCATTCTAGACGAGTGTAAAGTGCAACTTCATAAATAGCAAACAATCAAGTCAAAATATAACGTCGAGGATGGATAAAGTAAAACCGGTTTTAATTCGCAACATTAAAATATCACAGTCATGGCTTCCATCACAAACGGTTCATACAATAAAAGATCCATAGTTTTTTTTAGTTTACGCATTAACACGCCTATTCCATAAATAATTTCTTGGAAAATACTGTGAGAGTTTTCTTTTCGATGAAAGTCCAACCGGCGTAGATGATATTTTAGCGTAAGGAATGTTTCTTCGTTCATTTAAAGCTAACTCGCTTTGACTTATGAGTGCTGATGCAGCAGCTTCGTCGCAAACTGTTCAGACCTTACGAAAGGCAAATGATGATTGATAAGTTAGATCGATAATCTTATCTTTTTTATTCGCCCCCCCCCCTTTTTACCCTTCAAAAGGAGCTATCGGACGCTCCGCAGGAAAATGTAAAATGCTGTAAAAGATGACGGCCTTGTGAGACACAGGATTAAAGGACCTTCCGTGTACTCAACATGTTCAGTAAAGAAAAAGTGATTCTTGTGGTTTTGGTGGTAACCAATCTTCCCAGCTGCCGTTGTCAAGGTATGTTTGTTGAATTGATTTTAACTTCACTATTATCGTCACAGTACACCTCTACAACATGAAATACATTATTGTTATTGTAATCCGTTTCATAATTATCACCATCATCATCATCATCATCATCAAAATAGCTGTCAATATTATCATTATTATTCCCAATGTTTGCTTAACCTTAATGATTTTTATTATTTTCAAAATTATCGTCATCAGCATCAGTTCTCTATACCACCATCATCCTAAAGCTAATCATCATAGCCATCAGTAATGACAGAATTGATTTTATGCAAAATTCTCACATTTTCAAACTGGCCGCCTAAGTCATCTCCAATATCGTGATCTTTCTCAACGTCGTTATCAATATCGTCATTAAGATTTATCTCAGTAAAAGTTTCTACCGACCAAAGCGAACCCAATGGAATTTCTCAAGTTCATATTAAACCCTGATATTAAAAAACCAACTACAATTTGTCTAAACATTCAAACGTTACAGAGCTAGCACTAAGAGAAACTGAAGGAATACAGAGTTTTAATATTCCGATATCCGTCTTAATTTGGTTGATTGCGAGAAGAGTTATAGCACACGTCATCAAATATATATTTATTGTAATCACCACCGCCATTGCCTTTCCTGTTACTGTTGTTGTTATATAATTATCATTACTATTGTTTTAATTATTAATATAATTATTAATACTATTATTACTATAATTATTATTATTATTATTATTATTATTGTTATTATTATTGTTATTATTATTATTGTTATTATTATTGTTATTATTATTATTGTTATTATTATTGTAATTATTATTTTATTATTAATAATAATATAAATATCATTTTACTTTTATCAAAATGATTACTATTATTATTATTATCATTATGATCATTGTTGCTATAATTATTATATCATTGTTGTTTTATTACTATTATCATTAATATCGTTGTTGTTGTTGTTGTTGTTATTATTATTATAATTAGTATTATGATTATCATTCTTACAATTATTATTACGTCATTGTTATTATTATTATTGATTTTATTATCATTGTTGCTATTATTATTATTACATCAATGTTGTTATTATTTTCATAAATATCATTATTATCATTCTCATTATTGTTACTATTATTATATCATTGTTGTTGTTATTATTATCATTATAATATTATTATTGTTATAAGTATTATCATTATCATTATCATTATCATAATTATTATTATTCTTGCCATTATTATTGCATCATTGTTATTACTATTAATATTATTATCATTATTATTATTATTATTATGAATAGTATTATCATTGATGCTGTTACTATTATATCATTGTTGTTATTTATATTACTAATATTATTATCATTGTTGCTATTGTTAATATATCACTTCTGTTGTTGTTATCATTATTATTAATATTATTTTCATTATCGCTATTATTATTTTATCATTGATGTTATTATATTTATTATTATTATTATTATTATTATTATTATTATTATTATTATTATTATTATCATTATTATTATTATTATTATTATTATTGTTGTTGTTGTTGTTGTTAGTATTGTTATCTTTATCAACCTGGACAGTGTTAACGTTTAGAAAGCAGACCCGTCATCAAACCAAGAAACCCTACCAGCACTAACTAGTGCACAAACAGCTTCGCTTTACAATCTTAGCAGCAGAAATAATATTGTGTTTGTTCTATAGTATAACACAATATAAATATATGCTAACATAAGTCAAGCTAGTATCGATCTCCCAGATTTTCATAGCTTAACTTTTCCTAAGTTAAGGTAAAAGGAAATTTTATTCTATAGTAGAAAGGAGGAGGAATATTTGGGGTCTAGAGGTAGACTTTGGGACAGATAAGTATGAGGTTCGAGCCCTGGATTGGCAGGGCAACTTTTGATCCGAGCGAAAGGCTATTCACAAACATTTCTTCTGCGCACTCAGACTTAAAATGAGTACCCGGCTAAGGGCGGTGAAACATCTTGTTGGTATGCTAGTATTATGGATTTTAGGTGCTATTCCTACTGTGAATTCAGCTGGTGGTTTATTTCGTAAGAACCTGTTTGGAAATGCGTGTTAACAGTTAAGCACTTCGACCATTTAAAGAATAAAGCTCTATAAAACGCTAAATTCTCTTGTATACTAAAGGGATGAGGCTCTACCGAAATTTTCAGTGATTGTTTACGTGAATTGTTTCGGCATATCCCCTAAATAAAAAAGATACCCGTATTAACTCTTCTCTAAATGTTTGTCGACACCAGGTATATTTGACCCTTGCTATTTCTTGCCTGGAGCTGTGTATGCGGGGAGCGGCATGTGTTTCTTCTATATTGACCTTCACAAGACTTTCCATGAAGCTAAGGTATGGTTGGGTTTCTTCTATATTGACCCTCTCAAGAGTTTCCATTAAGCTAAGGTATGGTTGTGTTTCTTCTATATTGACCTTCTCAAGAGTTTCCATGAAGCTAAGGTATGGTTGTGATCTTCTGGCGCTACAGAGATGAAATGAAATTTTAAAATGAAAAAAAAAATGTTTACAGTTTTCAACTTTCCAGGGCAGTTAGATCGATAGTTGGCATAAGCGAAGTACGTTTAAAGCCAGTCAATAGCCTTGCCGGTCCATCATTGTAAACGTAGTTTAAAATGTGGAAAGAAAAACCACAGAAAATCAATTAATCTTCAAAAATCTAAAACAGATAACCAGCGACATCTACTGCTACAGCTACTACAATCACTTCTACTGGTACTTCTCTTCCTCCTACCCCCTTCACAAATGCTACTACTACTGCTACTACTACTAATACAACTGCTACTACTACTGCTGCAACTACTACTACTACTACTACAA
>BMAT01001440.1:17853-39111 GCA_019649035.1 Elysia marginata | reverse complement strand
TCCTTAGAAAATTTTTTAGAATCCAACCATCTGTTTGCTATATCAGATGTAGATACAAGGGCTTTGGTAAGACACATCCGAAAGAAAGGGTCAATGAATGCCCTAATCTCTACGGAAGAAGAAGACATAGATGACCTAAAAAAGCAGTTACAAGATATTCCCAATATGAGTGGCTTAAACTTGGTGTCTGAAGTGTCTTGCAATACGCCTTACTTTTTTGGTGAGAAAAATGCCCCCTACAGGGTTTCTGTTTTGGATTTAGGTGTAAAGAAAAGTATTTTAGAAAACCTTTCCTCTAGGAGAATATATCTCAAGGTTTTTCCGTACAATACTACTTATGAAGATATGTGCAGTTGGGAACCTGATGGGTATTTTATCTCCAATGGACCGGGTGACCCGGAGCCTTTAAAAAAGGTGCAAGAGCTTGTAAAAAAGATACTTGAGAGTAACAAACCTTTATTTGGGATTTGCTTGGGTCATCAGATTATTGCCTTGGCAAGTGGAATGAAGACTTTTAAGATGCACCACGGACATAGGGGTATCAACCACCCCATTATTAATACATTAAGTGGTGAGGGAGAGATTACTTCTCACAATCATGGGTTTTCCGTAGATAAAGAGTCAGCGGAAGAGCATAGCGATTTTCACATTTCCCATATACATTTGAATGACGCTACAGTTCAAGGGCTTATGTCTAAAGACGGAAAGTGTTTTTCTGTCCAGTATCATCCAGAGGCATCGCCTGGACCAAATGACGCAATATATTTATTCGATCAATTTTTAAATCAACTAAAACAAAACAAAGCATGAGTATTATCGTAAATGTAAAGGCAAGACAAATATTAGATTCACGAGGGAACCCTACTGTAGAGGTAGATGTGATCACCGAACACGGGACTTTAGGGAGGGTTGCTGTACCTTCAGGGGCTTCTACGGGGGTACATGAGGCGGTAGAATTGAGAGATGGGGGGCGCGACTATATGGGAAAAGGGGTCTTAAAAGCAGTTGATAATGTCAATAATATCATCGCAGAAAAAATCATTGGACTTTCTGTATTTGAACAAAATCATATAGACAAGCAAATGTTAGAGCTGGACGGTACTCCTAATAAGTCCAAGTTGGGAGCAAACGCCATATTAGGAGTCTCTTTGGCAGTAGCCAAGGTTGCTGCTAATGAGTTGGGAATGCCCTTGTACCGCTATGTAGGGGGGGTTAGTGCCAATACACTTCCAGTTCCTATGATGAACATCATCAACGGAGGGTCACATTCTGATGCGCCTATTGCTTTTCAGGAATTTATGGTAATGCCAATAAAGGCAGATAGCTTTTCGAAATCATTAAAAATGGGGACTGAGATTTTTCACAACCTCAAGAAGATACTACACGACAGAGGGCTGAGTACAGCAGTTGGAGATGAGGGCGGATTTGCTCCTGTTCTGGGGGGTACGGAGGATGCCTTAGATACCATTATTAAAGCTATTGAAAAGGCGGGCTATAAGCCCAGAGAAGAAGTAAGGATTGCTCTTGACTGTGCCGCATCAGAATTTTTCAAAGACGGCAAGTATAACTATAAACTTTTTGAAGGAGAAAAGGGAAGTGTGAGAACATCGGAACAACAGGCAGAATATTTAGCAGAATTAGCAGAAAAATATCCCATAGCATCTATAGAAGACGGGATGGATGAAAATGACTGGAAAGGCTGGAAGTACTTGACAGAAAAACTTGGTAATAAAGTTCAGTTGGTCGGGGACGATATATTTGTTACAAATGTGGATATATTGTCTAAAGGAATTGTGGACAACATAGCAAATTCAATATTGATAAAGGTAAACCAAATAGGAAGCCTTACCGAGACAATTGCTACCGTGAATATGGCAAAAAATGCGGGCTATACAACGGTAATGTCTCATCGCTCTGGAGAAACCGAAGACAGTACGATTGCAGACTTGTCAGTGGCACTCAATACAGGGCAAATCAAGACAGGTTCTGCGTCTCGTTCAGATAGAATAGCAAAGTATAACCAGCTATTGAGAATAGAAGAAGAGTTGGGTAATACAGCCTATTTCCCTGATTTTAAAGCCTTTAAAGTATTGAACTAAAGTTTAAAAAAATGATATTTAACTTGCCCATTTCTATAGTATCATTACTAACAGTTGCATCGCTATACTCTCAGGACAAAGTTTATTTTAAAAAACCAGATGACCGCTACAGATATAATGTGGATTATCGCGTAGACATGTCGGGTGATAAGAGTGACCGATACAAGTATAAAAACGCGTTTTATGACTTCTTTACCATTGATGTAAAACGAGATTCTATAGTAGCGTATTCAAAACCAAAAAAAATTAGATTAAAGAAAAGAAAGCATTCTAATTTCAAGAACTTTTATAACTCTCCTATCCTCACCAAAGACGGCAAGACAAGGTTAAAGGGGTTGAAGACTTTGATGGGATAGTGAGTACGCCTTCTGTCAATCATCAGACACTTTATTTTTCATCAAGAAATCAAGAAGGGACTTTTGATATTTGTAAAGCAAAATTCAGAGCGGTAGATCTTATTGAGGATATTAAAAAATTTCCCGCCTTTATAAATACAGACAAGTTTGATGAATTTGGTTTTGTACTTGATGAAAGTTTGGGACTAGGACTTTTTGTTTCTAATAGAAATGGAAGTGATGATATTTTTCAAGTGCCGATCTCACAAAAAAGTAGACTATCGCTCAATGTAAGTGATTACATTACAGGGGAAGAAACAGATTTATTTAGAGTGCTTGTCAAGGAAAAGGACTCTATTATAGCAGATACGAAAGGAAGAGATGGTATTTATAATATAGAACTACCCACCTTGAATGATTATCAAGTAAGCATTTATAAAAAGTTTTATATTCCCTATAATATTGATTTATACGGTTCTAAAAACCCTATGAACAGACACAATCATAATTATGATGTAAAATTATTACCGAGTTTGGTATTCGGCTCTAAGGTAAATATGCTACTAGTAGAAGCAAATGAACTTTTGCGAACACCCCCTAAAAATATACCCTTTAAACCTATTTTAAAGACCATTTATTTTGACACGAAATCTTACCGTATCACAGAAAGTGAAAGAAGCTAAGCACCTTGAAAATAGGAAAACTGATATAAGTTTGTCTGAGTAGAGCGTATCGCTATTTTTTATCTTAAATGTCAGTTTTTTTCAAAATCCACGAAGAAAAACCTAGCGCAAGGCTTATCACCAAGGTGGCATCTGTTCTAAAAGAGGGTGGCGTAATTATTTATCCTACTGATACCGTTTACGGGCTGGGGTGTGACATTAACAATAACTCTGCGTTGCGAAGAATTGCACAGATAAAAAAAGTTAAATTAGAGAAGGCCAATTTTTCATTTATTTGTCCCGATTTAAAAGCAATCTCTAAATATACTTTTCAAATAGACAATTCGTTTAGGATTTTAAAGAAATCCCTTCCCGGACCTTATACATTCATCTTCAGGGGTAGTAATACGCTTCCAAAGGTATTTAAAAAGAAGAGGACAGTAGGCATTAGAGTGCCAGATAATAATATTGCAAAGGTTTTAGTAGAAACTTTGGGAAATCCCATTGTCTCAACCTCTATACACGACAAAGATGAGGTAAAAGACTACACCACAGACCCGGAGCTAATATTTGATAATTGGAAACACTTGGTAGATATAGTGATAGACGGAGGAACGGGAGGTATCACCCCCTCTACAGTTATAGATTTGACAGGTGCTTACCCAGAGGTTCTCAGAAGGGGAAAGGGGGAATTACATACAATAGGCTTATACTGAAATAGATCCCCAAATATGGCTTTTGATAGACGAAAAAAGTTAGTTTCAATTAGTTAAATTTGCCAAAATTTTATCATATGCTCACAGTTTCTAATTTGTCCGTTCAATTTGGCAAACGAGTGCTTTTTGACGAAGTAAATGTGTCTTTTACCGGGGGCAATTGTTATGGTATTATTGGAGCCAATGGGACAGGGAAATCAACTTTTCTCAGGATACTATCGGGTAAGCAAGAACCCACCGGTGGCTCGGTATTTTTAGAAACAGGTAAGCGTATGTCCGTCTTGGAGCAGGATCACTTTGCCTATGACGAACACCTTGTATTAGAAAGCGTAATAATGGGCAACAAGCTCCTTTTTGATATCAAAAGAGAGATGGACAGCATTTACGCCAAGCCGGACTTTAGCGATGCCGATGGAGATAAGGTAGGAATATTGCAAGTACAATTTGAAGAGCTAGATGGATGGAATGCAGAGAGCAACGCTGCTAACCTACTCTCCACTTTAGGGATAGATGAGGCCCTGCACAATACCTCTATGAAAAACTTAGATAATAAACTAAAGGTAAGAGTACTACTAGCACAAGCCCTGTTTGGCACCCCAGATGTACTCATAATGGATGAGCCTACCAACGACTTAGACTTTGAAACAATATCATGGTTGGAGAAGTTTTTGGCAGATTATGAAAATACGGTGATTGTAGTATCTCACGATAGGCATTTTTTGGATGCTATTTGCACCCATATTTCTGACATAGATTTCGGAAAAATAAGCCATTACACGGGTAATTATACCTTTTGGTATGAAAGTAGTCAACTAGCCGCTAGGCAGAGGTCTCAACAAAATAAGAAGGCTGAGGAAAAGGCTAAAGAGTTACAAGAATTTATCAGCAGGTTTAGTGCTAATGTTGCAAAAAGTAAGCAAGCTACTTCCCGAAAGAAGATGTTAGAAAAGCTAAAAATTGAGGATATAAAGCCTTCCAATAGACGTTATCCGGGCATTACTTTTGATCAGATCAGAGAAGTTGGCGATCAAATCCTCAGAGTAGAAAAAGTAGCTTTATCATCAGGAGGAGAGGTGTTATTTAAAGATATAAATTTCACCATAGGAAAAGGCGACAAGGTACTTTTGCTATCCAAAGCCTCTAATACTACAACAAGTTTTTATGAGGTTTTAGCCGGTAGTAATACCAAGCCCGAGTTTGGGGAAGTAGATTGGGGTACTACGGTTACTTTCTCCTACCTCCCGTTAGAAAATGAAGATTTTTTTAAGGCTGACATCAGTTTGGTAGATTGGCTGAGGCAATGGGCAAAGACAGAGGAGGAGCAGGAAGAGGTCTTCCTCAGAGGGTTTTTAGGGCGAATGCTCTTTAGTGGGGAGGAGGCTTTGAAAAAGTGTGAGGTTCTCTCTGGAGGCGAAAAGGTGAGGTGTATGCTCAGCCGAATGATGATGAAAAAAGCTAATATGCTACTGTTGGATGAGCCAACCAATCACTTAGATTTGGAGTCTATCACCACGCTCAATAACGCACTTAAAAACTTTAAGGGAAATCTTATTTTGACAACTCACGATCATGAGTTTGCTCAAACAGTCTGTAACCGAATAATAGAAATAACACCAAAAGGAACTATTGACAGATTGATGACATTTGATAACTATATGGAAGACCCCCAGGTAAAAAAACTGAGAGAGCAGATGTATAGTTAGATTTTTCCTTTTATACTACTCTCTATTTCTTCTAGTATTTCAGGGTTGTCCAAAAGTATTTTTTTGATGGCGTCCCTCCCCTGACCTAGTTTAGAGTCTTTGTAGCTAAACCAAGAGCCACTCTTTTTGATAATATTATGCTCCACACCTAAGTCTAGTATTTCCCCTATTTTGGAGACGCCCTCCCCATATAATATATCAAATTCAGCAGACCTAAATGGCGGGGCGACTTTGTTTTTTATAACCTTTACTTTTGTGCGGTTACCGAAAGCCTCTCCGTTGGTGTCTTTTAGTTGTTTGCCTTTACGAATGTCAACCCTCACAGAAGCATAGAATTTAAGGGCATTTCCTCCTGTGGTTGTTTCTGGATTTCCAAAAACAACACCTATTTTATCCCTCAATTGGTTGATGAATATTACTGTACACTTTGTCTTATTGATGGTTCCTGTCAGCTTTCTGAGGGCTTGTGACATCAACCTTGCATGTAGCCCCATTTTGGAATCCCCCATATCGCCCTCAATCTCACCTTTGGGGGTGAGTGCGGCTACGGAATCAATGACTATCAAATCTACCCCACCGGAGCGAATAAGCCCATCGGCAATCTCTAGAGCTTGTTCTCCGTTATCTGGTTGTGAAATAATGAGGTTTTGTGTATCAACACCTAGTTTTTCTGCATAAAATCTGTCAAAAGCATGTTCTGCATCTATAAAAGCAGCCACCCCCTCTTGCTTCTGTACTTCGGCAATGGCATGTGTAGCAAGGGTTGTTTTCCCAGAAGATTCGGGGCCAAAAATTTCTACAATTCTTCCCTTTGGATACCCACCAACACCCAGGGCAATATCTAAACCAAAAGAACCTGTAGATATAGATTCTACCTCTACAACGGGGTTGTCCCCCAACTTCATAACAGTACCCTTTCCATAGATTTTGTCTAGTTTTTCTAAAGCCAGTTTAAGAGCCTTCTTCTTGGAATCTTTCTCTGTATCTTTCCCCTTTGCCATATCTTAGTTTTTTGACAAATTTACAAATCATTGGGCGAAAAAATGTTTATTTTTTTTAAGAGTGCCAATTTTATGGGTATTCAATGATTAAAAGGGGGGCTGTAAACTAGAAATGGGTTAAAGAAATCTATAGATTCAAAATTATCGCGTTTCAACCTCGTTTGTGGTAATTACCCCAAAGAATATATTTTCATCAACAAGGCTTTCTCCGATAGAATTATTGAGAAAAACATCTTCTAGCTTAATGGTATGTTCAAATGTCTTAACGCCTTTTTTGGAGGATATGTCTATAGATTCTATGATAACTCTTCCCCCTTCGGCGACAACCTCCTCTTTAACGATAGGTTTTGTAAGCGGTACTTTACTACAGAAGTAGTCTTTTGAAATTTTTCCGTCAAAGACCCGATAGTATAATTTGGCTCTGTTGGGGATATATAATATTATGGGTTTAGCAGTTGCTTTACTCTTTATGGTAGTTGTGTTTAAATCCAATATCAGAGCCATATTTTCCTTTAGTTTAAAAAATACACTTTCTCTAACCTTTTTTGAACAGGTCTGAAGGTCTACATCATGAAGTGTTATTCTCTTTAGCTTTATATCGCCATCATTGCAAGAATATATGACCAATAACACCGCAAAGAATAAGCAATTATGAAATGTGAGCTTTGTAAACAAAGCTAGACATTCTATAAATCTATTAGCTCTCATATTTATTTTATCAATCCTAAGCTGTCTTTTTTCACCTTATCCTCAAAGTCATACCTCTCCTCTTCACTATAGATGTAGTTCATCATATCTATTTGCTCGTTGAACAAGCCTATCTGTTGCTCTTTGTAGGTCTTATTGGTATCATTATCCACAACTATGTCTAGCAGGTTGCGATAGCGCTCCATATTCGTTACTATCTCTACATAGCTTTCATCTACCGTACTCGGGTCTAGAGTGCTGTAGTAGTACAAAGTCTCCCTGTACTTACTCGATATTTTAGAAAATATCTGCCTTGCCATTTTAACATCTTCTATTCGGTAATAATTCTTTACAAATTCATCTAGTAAAGAGTAGAACCCAAAGTACGCGACTGGCATATTGTGCATCGCTATGTTGAGAACTACTCTGGCACTATCTTGTTTATTTTCCTTGATGAGTTGGTCTGCCAGTCTGGCAATATTCCCTCTGTAAGAAATACTGTTTTTACGAGTCTCAGGGTCATGATATATGTCGGGAGAATTGGAATTGCCCCACTCCCACCGGGTTACAATGCCGTACATTTTATCGGCATCTATCCGCCCCATTTGATATGGATTGGTCTTTTTTATAGGGGTTTTGATGGGGACTAGTTTGTACACTAGCCCCTCTAGTTGCAAGTAGTCTTTCATCCAAATATATTCGGCTTTATCAAAGCTACCCCCCGTGAAATAAATAGGGCGTTCCCAATTGTTATTGGCTAAAATATCTAACATCATCATTCTGTTTTTCGTTAGTACACTTTCGGGCAAATTGATATCTATATGGTCTACTATCAAGGCAGAATCTTTCGGCTTTACCAATCCACTTTTTAGCACATTTTCTCTGTTGACGGGTACTCTTATTTTGTTAGTAGGGTAGAATAATACCTTTTGCCCATTGGGAAATTTTATCCTGGTCTTTTCATCATTACTGGCTATCCAAGACATAAAGTCCTTAATGTCCCATCGGCTTTCAGTAAGCCCCTTGTAATATATCACATCTCTGTTTCCGTAGGTATAGAGATTATGTGTCAGTAATGAGGGGACAGGCTCACTCTCATAGGCTTTTCGCTTCATCTGGTCTATGTACCAACCCCTTGCCAAAAGGCTCGTATTGATGGTACGTACATCCGTCCGATAGTGTTCTACCTGTTGGGCATACCATAGGGCAAAAGTATCATTATCCCCAATAGTATAAAGCATCGCTCCCACATCTTTTTCGACAGAATCTAGATATGCCTTGGCGATAGACTGAGCCATGTATCTGTCCGAACGGTCATGGTCATCCCAGTTTTGATAAGCCATTACCACCGGTACTGCTAAAAGGGAGGCTAAAACAGTAAAGCCAGGTAATAGCGTGAAATTCAAGCCGTTTCTAACTTTTTCGTAAACCGCAAAAACACCTATTCCTATCCAGATAGCAAATACATAAAAAGACCCTACCAGCGCATAGTCCCTCTCTCTTGGCTCAAAAGGGCGCTCATTGAGGTATAACTTTAGCGCAATTCCCGTAAAGATAAACAGCATAAAAATGCACCAAAACTGTTGCCTACTTTTTTTCCACTGGTAATACACTCCTAATACCCCGAGAATAAAAGGCAAGAAATAGTATGTATTTCTGGCTTTATTGTTTTTTACATCCGAGGGGAGCTTATCCTGAGAGCCCAGACGAGACTCGTCCAAAAATTTTATGCCACTAATCCAGTTTCCGTGATTGTTCATCTCACCCTGTATATCATCCTGCCTACCTGTAAAATTCCACATAAAGTAACGCCAATACATATACCCTATTTGGTAAGTAAAAAAGTAGTGCATATTCTGCCAAAAGCTGGGTTTTTTAACATCTATATACTCCTGAAATTGCTTCAAAAATTTGATATACTCACGCTCATCTATATTGCCCGAAATGAAATCTGTCTTTAGTTTACTTGCAATGTCCCTTATCTTTTTGTCCCCGGCGTATTCTTTTTTCAAAGAAAAGTTTAGCACCCCAGACAACTTCATATAATTCTCGGCATTCTCGGCACTCCACATACGGGGCAAAAAACCAAGGTGATTGCTGTTGGGTGAGAGATCTGCATTTTTCCAATTGTTTACCACTACATATTTCCCTGTTTTATAGTCTCTTTCGTACTTGGGCTTGTCATCTTTGTAAGGGGCTTCGGGGTCTTGACCTGCAAACATATCCGAGTACATAGGACCATAAAACAAATGCGTTTCTGGGTACTGTTCCAGGTTATAATACGCTAGTAACAGACGCGCGTCAGAAGGGCTATTTTCATTAATAATGGTATTAGCATTAGAGCGGATAGGAATCATCAACCAGGTAGAAAAGCCTACCAAAATAAACAAGACTCCCAAAACCAATGTATTGAGCTGGACATAACCTTTTACCCTTGTGTAACGAAGCGCGTAGTAAAAAGTAGCTATTAGCAAAAGCCCTGCTATGATAGTGCCCGAATTGAAAGGCATCCCAAAAGAGTTGACAAAAAAGACCTCCAAATACCCAAAAAATGCCAATACAGAAGGTAATAATAACTTGAAAATAAAAAGGAGGATAGAAACCGAAACAATATTGGCTATGACAAAACTTTTGGGCGTTATATTTTCTGTAGTTTTGAAATAATAGAGCATCCCAATAGTAGGTATTGCCAAAAGTGCCATAAAGTGAACTCCAAAAGTCAGCCCTATTATTAAGCAGATTAATAATAGCCATTTATTGCCTCGTGGTTCATGTATTTGCGCTACCCATTTTAGTCCAAACCAAACCAATGAGGACATCATAAGCATTGCCATCGCGTATACCTCTGCCTCTACCGCGTTAAACCAAAAACTATCAGAAAAAGTAAACGCCAATGAACCCACAACGGCGCTACCAATGACAAGAATCCCACTCTGAGAACCTACCTCCTCCTTATTTTTTGAAAGAAGCCCACGCATAAGAAAAGATATGGTCAGGTACAGGAAAAGCACTGTGAAGGCACTTGAAAAGACGGACATATAGTTAACCATCAAAGCGATATGCTCAACACTGGGAGCAAATGTAGCAAAAAAAGCCCCCACCATTTGGAAAAAAGGTGCTCCAGGAGGATGCCCTACTTCCAACTTGGAAGCTGTGGATATGTACTCTGCACAGTCCCAATAGCTAGCCGTAGGCTCTACCGTAAGCGAATAGGTTACCAACGCCACTAAAAAAGATAGGGTAGCCCCTACCCTATTCCATTTTCTAAAATCAACCATTAGCATTTATTTGAAAAACCCCGCAAAGTTAATGAACAGATAACAAACAATCCCCCTACCCTACCCTACCTTAAAGCACAATTAAGACCGCTCCCACGAAATAAATAGGAAAATATTGAGACCCCGCAAGAAAAATTAAACTTATATAAATTAACCTTGTCACAATGATATTGAATACCTCTCCCGAGTACAAGTATCTTTGTAATTCTCCCTATAAAAAGCCGTTAGGGGCTTCTCGCTAGTGCGAGAAACCCCTAAAGCTTTTCCTTGACTCTTTTTTGGAAACTAATAGTAAAGCTCCCTAACTTCTTCTAAAACTGGTAGTTAAGTCTAGCAAAATAGTACGCCCCTGAGGCCCCCATTTGTACAGAATCCCAATAGCCTCCTTGTTCTGTTTGATCGTCCGTTTGTTGGTCAGGATAAATATTAAAGAGATTGTTACTACCAAGGCTAAATTTCAAATGCTTGTGCAGTTTAAAGCCAAGTACTAAATCCGTCACCAACTTGGAGGTATAGGTGTCTGTAGCTATCTTTACATGTTCCTTGTTATCTTTATTAAAGGCTTCTTTTTTTCCATTAGGAAGTGTAACGTCACCCCCCGCCTGATTGTCCATAAGAGTAACCTTTGCAAACCTGGTAAAAGTCAAGCCCATATTAAACGACTTGATTTCGTAATTCAAGTTTAGAGCAAACTTGCTATTAGGCGCAGAGGCTAATACAAAATGTTGATCTCTCATTCCAAAAAAACTTTTTCTGTCTAACTTTGTATTGTTCACTTTGAGAATTTCCATATTGTTGATATTCCCCGTCAAATTGGCACCAATCTTACTATCCCCAAAACTTTTTTTAGCAGAGACAACCAAATCAAGCCCCAGCGTTCGGGTATCTGCACCATTGATAAAGAACTGAGCTCCGTCAATACCTTTATCTTTAAATTTTTTATCCTCAACATCAAAAATACCTGTCAATAGTATCCTGTTGGCTACATCTATCCAATACGCATCTACAGAGAATGTAAAGATTCCAAGTTTTGCCGCAAGCCCTGCAGAAGCTCCGACAGAAGTCTCTTGCTTTAAGCTTTCTATACCAAATGATTTAGCTACAGGACTGACATTAGAAGCCAAAAATGATTCGGTAAGCCCTGTTTCACTGATATTTGTATACTTTAAGTTATAGAACCGCTGTGCCAATGATGGTGCCCTAAAGCCTGTACTTGCAGAAGCCCTAAAGTTAAGACCATCTAAAAGTTTAATCCTTGTGGTGAGTTTTCCGGTTAAAGTATTTCCAAAGTCAGTGTAATTTTCAAAACGAAGCGCACCACCCAACAGGATTTTTTCGGTAATGTCTAGTTCGGTATCTAAATATACAGCGAGGTTACTTCTTGATTTATCAACCACATTGTCTGGACTATAGCCCGGAAAACCTTGAGAGCCACCAGGACGAACTACAGATTTATCACCAATTTCAACTGTTGGCTTCTCTTGTCCTTCTCTACCAGTGAATAGCTTCCCTTCGGTATCGTACATAGAATAAGAAGCCTCTTCTCCAGAAAATATTTCGAAATTCTCTACCCGGTACTGCCCTCCAAACGCCAGGTTAAAACCCGATAAGATGTCATCAAAATACCTGTTAAAATTAATATCGGTCGTATTGACTAAGAGCGCATGTCCCCCCGCATCAAATTCATGGGGTGTATTCTTTAACAGAGTAGCATTTACCGTTTCTATTATACGATAGTGAAATGTGTTTTTTCCGAAGGTATTACTAAAGTCAACATTCCACCCTCTGATAGCCGTTCTTATCCCCGCGGTAATAGCATTATCCACAATCTTACTAGTAATTTTGGGGGTGAAGCCGTTTGGATAAATACCTACTTTCTCAAGACTTCTACCATCGCTATCATTTGGATTGCGTGTAAACGCATAAGAGTCTCCATGTCGGAAGTTAGAACCTCCAAAGACATAAAACTCCACATTGTCAGACAAGGGCATCATCGCGTTGACAAAGCCTGAACCCACCTTAAGGGCGGCACCACCAAACCCTTTCCTATACTCAGGGCTAGCGCGGAGTATTCGGGCTGCATTTTTGTACTGCCCTGTAATATTGACAAAACCTCCTTTTTCACCCAGTTTGAGACTGTAGTTAAAGCCTGCCAAAAGCGACTCCCCATCAAGTGCAGGTCGTCTCTTAGTAGCATTTCCCGGTTTAGAGTCATCTAAATAATGATTCTCCGTATTGGGTGCACCTTTTGGAAACTCCCCCTGCGCATTGGTATTATAAGCCCCCACATTGACAAAGGCTTGGGGGGTATCAGAAGCATCTTTAGTAACAATATTGATAACCCCTGCAATGGCATCAGAGCCGTACTGAGCGGCTGCCCCATCCCTCAATACCTCTATGCGTTTGATAGCCGCCTGTGGTATAGCGTTGAGGTCTGTACCTGTATTTCCTCTCCCCCTTGTTCCCATAAGATTGATAAGGGAAGATTGATGCCGACGCTTTCCGTTGATCAACACCAATACTTGGTCTGGTCCTAAGCCTCTTAGGGTAGCAGGGACAATGTGGTCTGCTCCGTCAGCACCATTTTGCTTATTGGCGTTAAAAGAAGGTGCTGCAAATTGTAACATCTCACTTACCTCTATCCTACCCACCGAAGTAACGACAGACTCTGGCGTTATCACATCTACAGGGACGGGTGAGTCCGTTGAGGTTCTGTCAGGGTTACGAGACCCTACCACAGACACCTCCGTGAGTTGCTGTGAAGAAGATTGCATGACAACCCTTACAGAAGTGTCTCCCGGGCTTACCCGTACCTCCTGAGTTTCATAACCAAGATATCTGAATACCAATGTAGAGACTCCCGTCAAACTCAATTCAAAAACTCCGTCAAGGTTAGTAACAACCCGCTCTCCTTGACCTTTTATCAAAACATCAACTCCTGCCAAAGGCTTACCATCTGCATCTACAATAATCCCTTTGACAGATTGTTGCATCATATTCACCTCATTATTTAAAAGGCTCGGCGCGGTACCTGTCGCTTTCAGAAACATACTAAAAAGTAAAGTACTGAATAAAAGAAAAATCTTTTTCATATTTTTTTTATTTAGGTTAACATTTCGCTAACATACAAAAAAATAAACAAAAAAGGGAAAGAAAAATCTTTTTCATATTTTTTTTATTTGGGTTAACATTTCGATAACGTACAAAAAAATAAATAAAAAGGGGTTACCTTATTTATTTGATAGATTCAAGTAAGTAATTGTGGTCAATACAGAAGAATTGTTTGTATACTCACTCATTTAAACCCGTCGCCCAAGAACGATAAAAATACGCAAAATAGAAATCCATTGGCTTTATCTTTTCGGATGTATTGATAATGCCACTCGTGGGGGAACCATAGCGACACCTTGTGTGTTACAATAGCCCGATATTTGCCCTGTCGACCATTATTCTGTAACAGCTGTTTTTCTCAAATATATTGCAATACAAGACATTATGTTAAAAAAACTTGTAAAACCACCTTTTCTAAAGGTTTTAATTGTGTTTATAAGATTCCTCACTTACATGACTTAACTTAATTTGAGTATAGCACTCCAATCAACCGAAAATGGCTTGGCTATTTCTCCAAATTTAGATTCTAAAATCCTTGGATAATATAAATCAGTTAGGGATCGGTACTGATATTAAGCGGAGTTAAACACATAGTTTAAGCTATTAAGTACCTTTATTTAATTGTGAGCTATTTTCTAAATGCAAAGAAACCTAAATATAATAAGCCATTTAAAAAAAGAGAGGGGTTTTAGACTGTAAAGCCCTAAAAAGAGAAGAAAGCTAGAAAACAGGGGGGTGTTGCGGAGGAAGAGGGATTCGAACCCCCGGAGACCTGAGCCTCAACGGTTTTCAAGACCGTAGCATTCGACCACTCTGCCATTCCTCCGAAAAAAATCAGTTTTGATTTAGTTTCCTTTTAGAATCCCAACTCTTTTTTTACTTCTGGCAATATATCTGTCCCATCTGCCATAATAACCCCGCCACCTGGCGAAGAGTCCAAAACATATTTAAAGCCCTTGCCCCTTGCTACCTTTTGGATAGTCTTTTGGGCTTTTTCCATTAGTGGGTTGAGCATTTCCTGTTGTTTTTTTTGAAGCTCCTGGGCAGCTGTCTGTCTTGCTTGTTGAATATTCTTCTCCATTGTTTGCAACTCCACTGCCTTTTTCCTAAACTCCTCTGATCTCTGTTCTAACTCTTTCTGACTCAAAGATTGTGCCTCTGTTTCATATGTCTTGGCCTTAGCTTGCAACTCCTTCATAGAACTCTGTAAGTCGGAAGTATAAGACTCCTCTAGTTTTTTGAGTTCCGCCTGTACTGTTTTCATTTCAGGCATCTCACTTAATAAGCTCTGTACATTTATGTGTGCTATCTTAGATTGAGCAGTTGCAAAAGATACCAATCCGAAGCACAAAAGGAAGTAAAAAAATTTTTTCAAATAATCCATTCTTTTTTGTTTTTAATTAGTGGATGCGAAATTACTATCTTTTTCTTTAATTTCTCTAAATATTTCTTCATTCTTTTTTGACATTCTCTTTAGCATTTTTAATATTTTGCCCCACATCCTTAGGAATGACTTTCCTTATTGCTTGTATCCCCCTGTCTTTTACAGTAGACTTTATCCTGGAGAGTACATTTCTACTAATGTCAAATCTCTTATCAGAATATAGCATCACCACATCTGCAGATTTGTCAAAGATAAAGTCGTATCTCCTCTCTTTAGCTATTTGGTTAACGGCATAGAAGACCTTATCTTGCAAGGGTTGTATGATTTTTTGTTGCTGGATCACATAATCGCCATTAGGGCCAAACCTCTTTTGTTGATAGTCCAATAGTTCGTGCTGATAAAATTTTATTTTGTCTCCCCTCTCTTTTATCAACTCCTTTGTCAGTAATATTTTTTCATAATTGAGGGCCTCTATCATGTTGTTTATCTGCTCCTGTTTTTGCTCAATATCCTTTTTCCATGTTTGCGTCTTTACAGCGAGTTGTTTCATAGCAAACTGATAT
This sequence comes from Elysia marginata, assembly GCA_019649035.1. Taxonomy (NCBI): domain Eukaryota; kingdom Metazoa; phylum Mollusca; class Gastropoda; family Plakobranchidae; genus Elysia; species Elysia marginata. Next base: position 23,572 of record BMAT01001440.1, on the reverse strand, counting down.
TCGTCTATATTTTCTAAAATATATTGCATATTTACATAGGCTATCCTTACTCCCCTTTGTGCATGGAGGCGACAAAGGATGCCAGAGAATAGTAAAAAAAATGCAAAAAGAGTAGTCCTTTTCATATTTTAAAATTGTTGCCCTATGAGAAAATGTGTTTGCCAGCCACTAATAGGACCAGAATCTCCGATAGGGTCAAAGCCTCTTCCAAAGTCAAACCCTATCAGACCAAAAGCAGGCATAAAAATCCTAACGCCAAATCCCGCAGACCGCTTTAGTTGAAAAGGTGCAAGTGTAGATATATCATTATAGCCCTTACCAGCCTCCAAAAAGACCAATCCGTATATAGACGCTGTCGGACTCAAGGTGATTGGGTATCTCAATTCAGAGACAAATTTATTATAAACCGCCGAGCCATCTTGTCCAGAGAGGGAACGATTTGGATACCCCCTTAATTGTATGTTTTCTCTGCCGTCTAAAGTTCGTGTGGTAAGCCCAGAACCCCCGATAAAGAAACGCTCAAAAGGAATAAGCCCAATACCGCTATTATAAAAGCCCAATGCCCCAAATTCTGCTCCAATTCTCAATACCAATTTCCCTATTAATGTAGCATACCAGTTGCTCTTAAACTTAATTTTGTAAAACTCCAATACCTTGAACCGTTCTTGGTCTACCTTTCCGACATCAGCCACAGCATCTTGAAATCTATCTACTCTTTTACCTCTTGAATCTATATAAAACCCTTGAGAGTCTTTACGTTTATATGCCTCTATTTGAGAAAGATTTTTGTAGTCTATCCCTGATAATAAAGAGTAAGGAGGGGATACCTCCCCACTTATGAGAATATTTGACCCTTGCAAAGGATAGATAGGGTTCGGCCCTGATGAATTTCTAGACAGTACAATGGTATAAGATAATGAATTAGAAAAGCCATTTCCAAAGGTAAACAACCTGGTGTTGTAGTCGTCCAACTTATAATGCTGAAAGGAGATGGCTTGAGAGAGCGAAAAATAGTCATCTGGGAATTTTAACCGTTTTGCTAATCCTATGGTTATCCCAGTGATAAAAAACCTGCGAGAGGTATCTACCGAAAAGTTAAGCGGGTTGGAGAGAAATTGTTCTGTATGGGAAATAGAAACAGAAAAACTGACGGGTTTTTTGCCGTTCAACCAGGGTTCTGAAAAATTAACACTATAGGTCCTAAAAAACTGACTGGCCTGCAGTCGCAAGGAAAAATTTTGACCATCTCCCAAAGGCAGGGGTCTGTAAGCCTTCCCCTTAAATATATCTTTTATGGAAAAGTTGTTGAACGCCAGTGCAAGAGTGCCGATAAATCCACCTCCTCCATATCCTCCCTGTAGCTGTATCTGGCTACCTCCTTTTTCAGCAAGGCTATATTCTAAGTCTAAAACCCCAGTATTTGGATCTGTATTTTTGAAATTGGGTTTGATTTGCTCTGGATCAAAAAACTGCAATTGGCTCAACTCTCTAACAGTACGTATCACATTCTGCTTTGAATACAAGTCTCCGGGTCTAGTTCGCAATTCTCTGTAGATTACATGGTCATTAGTCCTCTCATTACCAACCACATTTATCCTCTTAAAGTAAGCCTGCTTTCCCTCTATAATCCTAATTTCCATATTTATAGTATCATTCTTTATAGTGGTCTCTACAGGTCTTATAGAAGAGAATAGGTATCCGTTATTTTGGTACAGATTAGTGATATTATTCCCGTCCGGTTTTTTGTCATCAGCTATTCGCTTTTTCAAAAGCACTCCGTTGTATGTATCGCCTTTATTGATACCGAGTACTCTACTGAGTTGCCAGTCGGAGTAAGCGGCATTCCCTATAAAGTCAATATCTCCAAAATGGTATTTGTTTCCTTCTTGAACAGTTATGTCTATTTGAATATCTTCCCCCTTTCTACTAATGCTATCGCCTACAATACGGGCATCTCTATACCCGTTTTCTTTGTACTTGTCTATGATGGCTAAGAGGTCTTCTCGGAACTCTTTCTCTACATATTTGGATTTTTTAAGTCTATAAAATCTGCGTTGTTTTGTATTTTTCATAGCCCTCTTTACAAAAGCATCGCTAAACTTTTCGTTGTTGAGAATATTTATTTTTTGGACCTTTACACGAGGCCCTCTGTCTACCCTAATGATCATCCTAATTCCGTTTTTCTGAGTATCATTTTCCTTTGAATTGATATGAACCTTCGTATCAAAAAAGCCTTTTTCTCTAAACTTCTTCAAAATAAACTGCTCTGTAGTCGCTATAAAATTCTGATTGACTTTAAGCCCTTTTTTCAGACCGACATCTTTTTCTATATCCTGCTTCATTTTTTTTCTGACTCCCAATATTTTATAGTCTATCAAGTTGGGCAGTTCCTCTATCTCTATAACCAATGAAGCTGATTTGCCATTAATTTTTGAGATATATATGTTGACATCGCTAAAGAGCTTCAACCCCCACAACTTTTTTATACCCTCTGTGATTTCTTCTCCTGGAAGGGAAATCACGCGCCCTCTCTGCAACCCACTATAGGAGATGACGGCTTGCGGACTATAACTGCGAACACCCTTTACCTCAATGCTATCGATATAGTACCTCTTCCCCTCGACAAAATTTTCTTGCGCAAGAGTCGTATTAAAAAATAGACCTACTAGGACAACCCCAAGATCAAAAAACAAATGGCTAAACTTCATTTGATGAGATTTGTTCACTAATCATGCCAAATCGCCTCTCCCTATTTTGGTAGTCTGACACAGCCTCAAACAAGTGATTTTTTCTGAAATCGGGCCAAAATACATCGGTAAAATAAAGCTCTGCATAGGCACTTTGCCAAAGTAAAAAGTTGCTTATTCTATAATTTCCACCTGTTCTAATCATCAAATCAACGGGGGGCATATTTTGGGTATAAAGGTACTGCTCTATAAGTTGTTCGGTAATATCATCTTTGGATATTTGCTTACTCTCAGCACTTACGACAATTTTTTTTATGGCATTTGTAATCTCATCCTTTGAGCTATAGCTCAATGCAAGGGAAAGCGTCATGGTATCATTGACCTTTGTTCTCTCCATTGCCTTTTCTATTCTCTTTTGCATATCCTGTGGTAGGTCATGCAAACAACCGATTACATTGAGGCGTATATTCCTCTTGTCAATTTCCCCCAAATCACTTTTTAGAATCCTCTTTATAAACTCCATCAGAAGAGATACTTCAGACTTTGGTCTGTTCCAATTCTCTTTGGAGAAAGTATAAAGAGTCAAATGTTTTATGCCTAATTCTAAACAGCCGTCTACAGTTTGCTTGATAGACTCCCTGCTATTTCTGTGTCCAAACGTTCTCCCCTTACCATATTTTTTTGCCCATCTTCCATTTCCATCCATAATAATGGCAATATGCCGAATCGCATTTTTAGAAATAATATGCACGCTATTATTACTCACAGAAGCATTTCTTTTTATTGAGTACCGCACCTATACTAATTCCCGTAAAGACATACCAGTCATTACTATCTGTATTTCCAAAACGCTCACCAGCCACCCCACTCCCATCCAAATTATCTGAAAATAAATAGTTGAAAGCCACCTCGGGAGACAGTATAAACCTACTTAACACATTAAAGCGAACTCCAAAAACTATAGGTATTCCCAAAGCCAATCCATAGCCTCTGTAAGCCTTTTTATCGGCACTTTTGTAAAGGCTATAGCTGATTCCAGAAGCGATATAAGGCGCAATGGCATTTTCCCGTACTTGCCATCTAAAGTCCAAAAAATTAAACTCCACACCTGTAAATATCTGGAATATATCTGCACTCAACTTTTGGGGTACGATCCTGTTTTTTCTGTCTTCCGAATCGGCATCATCTGCTCTTAAAAGCGAGTAGATTGCACTCAATCTAAGAACATATTGATCATCAATATAGTTTCTGAAAACCCCTCCCAGAGCAATGGAATTGGGTCTTACGAAAGCAGTACTGCCCACATCCCCAATAAAGTTAGCCCCACCTGAAAAAAAACTTGCTTCTTGGATTTGGCAATGTAGAAGGTTAGTCGCTATTATCAAAAAAGATACAATTAAACTCTTAAAAGACATAGAAACCCGCGAATGTACTAATTATATAAACACGAATTTGGGTGCATTTAAGATAGCTGGTAGTTTAACATTTACCCCCTATGTGCGCTTGATTTTATGCGTAATTTAGGAAAAGGACTTGCATTGTTATTTTGGGCAAAAAAATTATCATAAAATTTAACTGAATCTATATTTAATAAAAAATTAACTCCGAATGCTTTCAACTGTATCATTATTTTTGCGTTTCAGAAATATGTTGTCTGTAGTGCATCAAAATTTCCGAATATAACAGATCATCAATCATTGGAAAGGTCAGAGCAAAAATTTCCATTAAAAAATGTAAGGGCGTTCAAAAAGAATTTACTTTCTTGGGCGGGACTTTCTAAAACATTGATTTGGCTGGACTCTAACGAATACAAATCTCCAAACTCAGAGTTTGAGGTAATTTTGGCTATCGGGGAAAAATCTGTATTTTCAAGCGGTTACAAAAATGCGTTCGATCAATTTAAAACCTTTCAAAAGGCAAAAAAAGACTGGCTATTTGGATACTTTGGGTATGATCTGAAAAACGATATAGAAGCCTTAACCTCGGAAAACTTTGACGGACTTAAACTTCCAGACATATACTTTTTTCAGCCGAGAAAAATCATCAAGATTAAGAAAGATACAGCTATATTCAGCTATTTAGATTCAGAAAAACATGATATTTTAAAAGACTTTTATTGCATACAAGCCCTGAATTTTAAATCAAAAAGAGGGGAAAATATTATTTCATCTCTAAAGTACAGAACATCTAAAAAGGAATATTTCCAAAGGTTTTCTGAAATTATGAATGAGATAAAAAAGGGCAATATTTATCAAGCCAACTATTGTATAGAACTATTCTCAGAAGCACATTTAGAAAATGTAGTCGAAGTTTTTGACAGATTAAATTCCTATACCTGCATGCCTTTTTCATCACTTATGGTCTTTGAGGACAAGGTGATTATGAGCATGTCGCCCGAAAGATTTTTAAAAAAATCACAAAGAAAATTATTTGCACAACCAATGAAAGGCACTGCCAAAAGCCACACAAAGAGCATCGAAAATGAAAAACTAAAAAGAAACTTACAAATCAGCAAAAAAGAGCAATCAGAAAATATTATGATAACTGATTTGGTGAGAAACGACCTCTCTAAAATAGCGAAAAAGGGCAGTGTAAAAGTACATAATATCTGTAAAATAGAACCCTTTAAAGGGATTAACCATATGATAACTGATGTAACTGCCTTGGCAAAAAAGGGCGTAGGCTCTGCTGATATTATAAAAGCGATGTTCCCCATAGCAAGTATGACCGGGGTGCCTAAACTATCTGCAATGACTATTATAGAGCATAACGAAGCATTCAAAAGAGTGGCTTATAGTGGTGCTCTGGGCTATTTTAGTCCAAATGATGACTTTGATTTTAGTGTGATCATAAGAACCGTATTTCTCAATCAGCAAAATAACTATTTATCTCTTTCTGTGGGGGGGGGCATTACGGCTTTATCCAAGCCTGAGGCAGAGTATGAAGAATGTATGATAAAGGTGCAACGGATAAAGCAGGTTCTCAAAGAGTTTCAAAAACTTAATTGAATCTAAGTGGTTGTCCAGATCCTT
>BMAT01001440.1:0-17848 GCA_019649035.1 Elysia marginata | reverse complement strand
TGATCGGGGGAGTAGATACAAAAAGCAAATGGCTAATATATAAGGACAAAAAAATCCTTTTAGACCCAGCCTTTTGGATATATCAGATGGTACTAAAACAGATTGGTACTCGGGGCGGGACTTGAACCCGCACGAACATTACTGCTCATTGGATTTTAAGTCCAACGTGTCTACCAATTCCACCACCCGAGCTACAAAAAAAGAGCGAAAAACGGGGCTCGAACCCGCGACCTCAACCTTGGCAAGGTTGCGCTCTACCAACTGAGCTATTTTCGCTTACAACAGGCAAATTTAAAACATAATTTTTGATTAGGAATTTTAAAATTTCTATCCCTTTTTTTTACCTCCCAATTTGTCGCAATTATCTAATTGAACTTAGTTGTTTTATGGGATAAGAAGATTGTTTGTAGATTTACAGAGTATGATGTGATTGAGTACTAGATTGGCGAAGACAAACGGTCTGATGAGCAATAGGTTTTGTCTCATATATTAATACCTTTGCCGAAAGATATATTCTTACATTATGGGGTTATTGGGTGTTTTTGAAAAGAAATATTTTGAAATATTGCTCTTTTTCATCTTTGTCTTGGCCTTTTTAATGCCTATCAGGCCCGGGATGTTCATATCCCTTATACATATTTGTTATTTTTTGTTGTTTTTGAGTGTTCTTAGAGAGGCCATCTATATCGACAAAAAAGTCTTTAGGGATTTTTATTTTTTAATAAGTCTCTGCTTTTTTGTGCTATTTATTCTCAACGCTTTGATTATCGAAAGGGTGTCTGATGAAAAAATGATAAAGGGCTTCAAAAATGTTGCTTTTTTACCTGTTATTTCTGCAGGATATTTTTTATTGGCAAAAAACCGCCCTATGGATATAGTTAAGATTTTAAATGCTTTTACTGTTCTAACCTTCATCATCTCTACGACAATAGTACTGTATGGATTAATATTTAATTTTCAGGAAAATGTTCTCGACACACTGATTTTAAATAAGGTCACAGCCACCAAGTTATTTCATTTTAATATGATTTTTCAAAAAGTATATGCACTCTTTCTCGCTTTTGCGTCCCTTTGGGGGGTGTTTCGGTTGTTGCAATCAGGCGCAAGGCTAAGTGAAAGAGTTATGTTTGGGTTTATTACAACCCTATTGGTTCTATTTTTATTTCTTACAGATTGCAGAGGTGTTATCCTTTCTTTTTTGCTCGTATTTACAGTTCTCCTTTTGTATATAATAATTTCAAAGTTTAAAAGCTATAATGCAATAAAAAAGAAATATTTTATAGTAGCTGTGGCACCATTGGTAGGGATATTTATTTTTTTCAATACAGGCATCTTTTCCCATTTCAAAAACAGAATGCTTCTCGGTCTAAATGAACTCAACGCGTTTTTAGATAAAGGCGAATTTTTAGGTTCTTGGGGTACCCGATTACATATTTGGAGAGCTCTTTTTGAGCATTTGGGTGATTTTTTTTGGACAGGGGTAGGTGTTGTTAATATGAAATATTATTATAGGGTATGGCTGTCTGAAGCGCAGATAAACGGTAGTGATATTTATTTCGCGCACAACTCCTATCTGCATCTTTGGATGGCATTAGGTATTTTAGGGCTGGTTTTGTTCCTAATCATTCTATTTTTTCCCTTTATAAAAATGATAAGAACAAAAAAGTATTCTAAAATATATTTGTCCTTCCTTAGCCTTTTTATGCTCTCCATTGTGGAAGATACTTATCTTAAATACAGCTCAGGGCTTTGTCTCTTCGTCTTTTTTAATTATCTGTTTTACTACAATTTAGATTCTTTATGTACGGCAGAAAAAAGTCTTAATTTGATGGCAACAAACTCAATAACAAAATAGAATGACGATTGTTTCTAAATGCAAAATCCCCCTATGAGCATTTACAATTAGAATCGCCACACCTTTTATTTTTCTTTCTAAAAAAGGATTTCCTCACGAGAAGGAATAAAGATAACGCCACCAAAAAATAAACGAATACCTCTTGCATCAGGACATTGCTGAATATATAGCCAATGAGACCAAATATGCTAACAAACTCATCAATCCCAATTGGAAAAGAGACCACTTCCAGCTATTGGTCTCCTTTTTTACAACTGCTAGCGTACTGGTACACTGCATGGCAAAGGCATAGAATAAAAGTAATGAAAATCCCGTAGCCATATTGAAAACCGGACGCCCCCTTCCATCCAATTCCATAGCCATTCTGGTTCTTATGGTTTCGTGGGTCTCATCACCTACACTGTAGATGGTAGACAATGTACTTATAAAAACCTCCCTCGCAAGAAATGAAGAAATAATCGCAATGCCTATCTTCCAATCATACCCCAGAGGCTTTATAACAGGTTCTATTGCTCTCCCCATATACCCCAGATAGGAGTATTCCAACCTCAAAGAATTGACATGATAAGCAAGCCTATCGGATGGAAGATTTTTGTATTTTTCATTGGATAAAATTATCTCCTCTGCATTTTCAAAATTCTCCGAAGAGCCATTGGTTCCCAAAAACCAAACGATAATGGTTACTGCAAAAATTATTTTCCCTGCGTTGTAAATAAAGCCTTTTGTCTTCTCTACAACCGTATAAAAGATATTTTTGATAATGGGTACTCTGTAGTCTGGCATTTCCATAATAAAAAGCCTTCGCTCCTTTGACATCAATATCTTTTTGAGGATATATGCGGAGAACAAAGTCGCTAGGAAGCCTAGTAAATAAAGTCCCAAAAGCGTAAGCGATTGGAGGCTTAAGCCTAAGAAAAATTTATCAGGAACAACTAGCGAAATAATGATAAGATAAACGGGAAGCCTCGCCGAACAAGTAACAAAGGGAAGTACTAAAATAGTCAGCAAACGTTCCTTTGGGCTTTCTATAGTTCGGGTTGCCATAATAGAAGGCACTGCACAAGCCGTCCCTGAAATAAGAGGAACTACACTCCTCCCACTCATTCCAAATCGACTCATCACACTATCCATCAAAAAAACAACTCGGCTCATATAACCAGATTCCTCCAAAATGGAAAGAAAAAAAAATAAAAATGCAATCTGAGGAATGAAAATAACAATGCCTGCTATCCCCGGAATAATCCCCTGTGAAACCAAACTTACAAAAGGCCCTTTTGAATATGTGCTTGTTACCCAATTACTCAAACTTGCAAATGCCTGATCAATCATATCCATCGGGTAAGATGTCCAGTTAAAAATAGCCTGAAAAATGACAAATATAATGGTCAAGAATATGACATATCCAAAAACCTTGTGTGTCAAAACCCTGTCTAAAGCTGCCTTAAAACTTTTGGCAGCGTTGAAGTCCACCCGATAGTTTCCTTTAATGCAATCATTGATAAACTGATATCTTATGACCGTTTCTTTATGTTGAAACTTTCTAATATCAGTATCGGATAACGCAAGTTGTGAAGAGATGGCTTTGGGATTTATATGTGTATCTCCCTCACTTACCAAAAGCCAACTCCTATAACTTTTTTCGGAAGGAAATTCTTCTTTCAGTTTTTGAAAATACTCCGGCTGTATGCGTTTAATATCTATAGACGGTTTTTGAGAAAGTTCTTCATATTCTAAAATGCTCTGTTTTAGTTGTTCTAACCCTATTTTCTTTTTTGCACTAAAAAGCATAAGCCTCGTGCCGAGCCTCTGTTCCAATGTTTTCTCATCAATACTAATGCCTAGGCGTTCCTTCATGTCAGACATATTGATAACCAAAATAACAGGAATACCCAAGTCCTTAACTTGAGTAAATAATAGTAAATTCCGTTTGAGATGGGCAATATCTGCAATTAACACAGCAACATCAGGGTAGTCCTTATCACTTTTATTCAATAGCAAATCACTCACGACCCCTTCATCTGCTGAAGAAGGATTCAGGCTGTACATTCCTGGGAGATCTACAATATGTGCTTCCTTTTTGCCTGTTAGCCTACAAATACCGTGTCGCCTTTCTACGGTAACGCCGGGATAGTTTCCAGTTTTTTGGGTTAACCCCGTCAATAGGTTAAATATAGAACTCTTACCCGTATTTGGGTTGCCGAGCAGTACTACTTTTATCTGCCTATTTTCGTCTATCACCCCCTTTGGATTTCTATACAGTTAGCCACCTCTTTGAGTAGAGCGACATTCATGCCTCCAATATTTAGTATTATAGGGTTCCCCAAAGGCGCGTGCCCTACAAGGGTAATTTCTACACCAGGTAGACAGCCCATTTGGGAAAGTTTTAGTGGCATATCTTTTTTAAAACCTGAAGAAACAACCCCCTTTTCACCAAGTTTCAAGTCAGAAGCTTTCATTTATTTAGAATAAATTTACTGTGCAAAGCTATGAAAATACTTGTCCAAAATACCACAGAAATTTATCTACCTTTGCCCTTAGGAAGTATTATCAATGACTACATATTTTGAAATATCTCAAAGGAGGCGACTTATAAGTTCCTATGTTTCCGTAGTGCTTACCATTGCCTTAGTGCTGTTTATCACAGGTGTATTTGGTTTACTTATGCTCAATATGAAGAAAATGACTAACCATTTCAAAGAGCAAGTCTCTGTTACGGTCTTTATAAAAAATGACACAAAAAGTTTGGAAATCAAGATATTGGAAAAAAAATTACTATTAAAGCCCTATACCAAGAGGGTAAATTTTATATCAAAAGAAAAAGCCGCAACAATACATAGCGATGCTATTGGTGAGGATTTTATGACTTTTTTAGGCTACAACCCCCTTCAAAACTCTATAGACTTACGATTAAAGGCTAGTTTTTTGACCCCCGAATATGTACACACTATAAAGAAGGATATTTTATCTAACAGAGGGGTTTCCGAAGTAGTTTACGACAAGCCTCTTATTTCACTTTTGAACAAAAACTCTAAGGATATCGCCTTTTGGATAACTCTGATAACGGCTGTTTTTATAGTCTTTGTGGTCTTGCTTATCAACTCATCCATTCGGCTTTCTATCTACTCCAGAAGGTTTATCATCAAAACTATGCAAATGGTTGGAGCTACAAAGCGGTTTATCCGCAGACCTTTTATATTGAAAAGTATGCGTTGGGGAGTTATCGGAGCCTCTATTGCTATTGGTCTCATCACCTTTGGGCTTTACCACTTAGAACAATTCTTCCCCGACCTAAAACTACTGAATGATGGGATAATGCTTGCCAAATTGTTTTCCGGCATTTTAGTTTTGGGAATACTCATTCCCTGTGTAGCTGCCTTCTTTGCCACGCAGAGGTTTCTCAATCTGCGAACAGATGATTTATATTACTAAGTATATTTGTAGTAAAATCTGCTGCTATAAATCTTTGTTAAGACCCTTTTTTAGGTTTAAAAAAGTGAGGGGAACATCTCCCCCCTCAGAATATCAATAAAAAAGACAAAAAGCCTTATCCTTGCATAGTTGTTTGTAAAGAGGATTTTAAAAAATTATGTTGTCTAAGGTTTTTTACTTGTCGTTTTATTAAAATTTTCTAAATGAATGATTTTTTAGACCCTAATAAAGAACAATTAGCCCCCGAGGAAATTGAAAATGAGAAAGTCCTAAGACCTCTAAATTTTGATGATTTCTCAGGTCAGGAGAGCGTACTTAAAAACCTAAAGATATTTATCGAAGCTACTAACTTGAGACAAGAGGCCTTAGACCACACCCTATTACATGGACCGCCAGGTCTAGGGAAAACTACCTTGGCCTACATTATTTCAAAAGAATTGAACGCGAATATCAAGGTCACATCAGGTCCTGTATTGGATAAGCCAGGAGACCTTGCAGGCTTATTAACCGGTTTGGAACCTCGTGATGTGTTGTTTATAGATGAAATTCATAGGCTTAGCCCTGTGATAGAAGAATACCTCTACTCTGCTATGGAAGATTTCAAGATAGATATTATGATAGAGACTGGACCCAATGCGAGGTCCCTACAAATAGGACTAAACCCGTTTACGCTTGTGGGAGCCACAACTCGTTCAGGTTTATTGACAGCTCCCATGAGGGCTCGCTTTGGCATCACGGGGAGGTTAGAATACTATTCCACTGACTTGCTATCTAAAATAGTAAACCGTAGTAGTAATATTTTGAATGTGCAAATTTACAATGAAGCGGCCACAGAGATAGCCTCTCGCAGTAGGGGGACACCTAGAATTGCCAATACCCTTTTGAGACGAGTCAGAGACTTTGCCCAAATAGAAGGCAATGGGAAAATTGATATGGCAATTACTAAAACTGCCCTCTCATCACTCAATGTAGATAAATATGGGTTGGATGAGATGGACAATAGAATTCTCTCCACTATAATAGATAAGTTTAATGGAGGTCCTGTGGGCATATCTACGCTGGCGACAGCAATTTCTGAAAATGCCGAGACTATAGAGGAAGTATACGAGCCTTTCCTTATCCAAAAAGGATTTCTAATCAGAACACCGAGAGGTAGGCAAGCCACAGAAAACGCCTACACCCACCTTAAAAAAAGCCCCCCTGATATGGGTGGACTTTTTTAAATTTCTAAAAAGAACCCCATGTACATTGTCCCTTTATATAAGGATTCTAAATTTTAGAGTAAAAGTGAGACAGTTGCACAAACCAAATAATAAAAATATTGAGTCACCAGAGAAAAATCAAATGCGGTAATAAACTTTTAGTTGTGATATCTATCGCTTCGCTGATTTATTTTGAGTACTGATTTTACAATTATGTAAAAGACTCCCTATTTTCTCTTAGAGCGTATATTGAGGAACTCTACAAACATAGAAAATCCTATAGCAAAATAGAGGTATCCCTTTGGAATAGGAACCGTTCCCTTACCGAAAAACTTAGTTTGCGATATACTTGTGGCCTCCGCCAATAGAATAACCCCGATGAGTAGCAAAAAGGCAAGACCCAAAATCTGAACAGAGGGGTGAACCCTAATAAAATCCCTTACCGGATTGGCGTACAACATCATCATAACAATAGAGATAACCACCGCTATAACCATAATAAAAAGGGCTTGCTCGGAATTGTGTACCCCACTGGTCATACCCACTGCCGTCAAGATAGAATCCATAGAAAAGATAAAGTCTATCAATGATATTTGTAACAATGCTTTCACAAAACTGTCCGATTTCTTTTTTACGACTATGTCTTTGCTCCTATCTTCCATTTTCTCGAAAATTTCTGTTGTGCCTTTGTAAATAAGAAAGAGCCCTCCCAAAAGTAATATAAGCATATGCCAACTGATATTTGTCTCAAAATAGGGAGTTTGAATAGACAGAAATGGGGTTTTTAATGCTATGAGAAGCGAAGTGAGAAATAATAATACTATCCGCTGTAACATCGCCAAAAGCAGACCAAAAAAGGTAACTTTCCTCTGAATTTTCGGATTCATTTTATTGACCAATATAGATATAAAGATGATGTTGTCTATCCCCAAGACTACCTCCAAAAGCGTTAGCGTAAAGAGTGCAAACCAGGTATTTATATGAAGAAAAAAATCAAAATCTATCATGGCTACCGCTACAAAAATAGCCATTTTGAATTTTTGTCATCCATTTTTGACCGACATAGATTCAGCTTGGTAACTTAGTCTTTTATTAAAAGAGGACTAAATAGTTATTTTTATTAAATTCGCGGAATGTTCCGAGCAAATGTTCTTGCCACTTTTTTAATATTTCTTTTGGTGGCTTGCAGTCCTTATCAGCGTGTGATTAGGGAGGGCGATACTGCCGAAAAAGTTGAGTATGCCAATAAATATTACAAAGAAGGGGACTATAAAAAGGCGGGGGGGCTTTTTGGACAGTTGGTGTCTGAGTATGCAGGGAAGCCACAGGGAGAGCGAATTGTATTTTTCTATGCAATGTCTATGTACAACTTAAAGCAGTACTATACGGCAGCGTATCAGTTTAGTCGTTTTGTAGAGATTTATACTAAAAGTGAAAAGTTGCCAGAGGCTATGTTTTTGGAGGGGAAGAGTTACTATCATATGGCTCCTAAGTACAGTTTAGACCAGTCCATTACAGAAAAGTCCTTAGATAGATTGCAACGCTTTATCAATACATTTCCTCAAGACTCTAGATTATCAGAGGCAAACAAGATTGTCGGTGAGCTAGATGACAGATTGGCCAAAAAATCATTTGAGATAGCCAAGCAATACTATAAGATGGAAGACTACAAGGCTGCGGTGAAGTCATTAGAAAATTTTGTAGAGGACTTCCCTGGAAATCCTTTCAAAGAAGAGGCACTGTATATAAGGATTAAAGCTTCTTACGGTTTGGCAATTAATAGTGTAGAGAGCAAAAAGGAAGAGCGGTTGAGAAACGCTTTGAACTTGTCAGAATCTTACCTGAAGTTTTATTCTAATAGCCCTTATATATATGAAGTAAAGGAAATTAGAATAGATATTAACAAACAAATAGATAAATTAATTAACCCATGATACCAAAACAGTATTACAACAAGGCAGACATTTCTACCAAAACCATTGACAGGTCTTCAATAGAAACGCAAACGGGGAATGTCTACGAGGCAATATCTATCATCTCCAAACGTTCTCAGCAGATAAATACAGAGTTGAGAACAGAGCTAGGGGAAAAGTTGGAGGAGTTTTCCGTCCCTAAAGATCTATTAGATGAAGTATTCGAAAACAGAGAGCAAATAGAAGTCTCAAAATATTATGAAAAATTGCCCAAGCCTCATGTTATCGCTACACACGAGTGGGTAGATGGACAAACCTACTTTAGAAAAACCTCTGAAGAAGGGGAAGAGTCGTAAATCCTTTCGGAATGTTTCTTGCCGGAAAGAAGGTATTAGTAGGTGTAACGGGGAGTATCGCTTCCTATAAGACAAGCTACTTGGTACGTCTTTTTGTGAAACAGGGAGCAATAGTAAGGGTTGTGATGACAGAAAGTGCCGAGGAGTTCATAACGCCCCTCACCTTGGCAACACTCTCTAGAAATCCAGTTGTTAAATCATTCAAAAAGCAGACAGCACACCAAACAGATTGGAATAACCACATTAAGTTAGCACTTTGGGCGGATTATTTTGTTGTTGCGCCCGTCACGGCAAATACGCTTTCAAAAATGGCAACAGGAGGATGTGATAACCTTTTGATGGGTATTTATCTTTCTGCGAAATGCCCCGTTTATGTAGCTCCTGCAATGGACTTGGATATGTACCGACATACACCAACAAAGCATAATATTCAAACCCTAAGGCAGTCAGGCGTTTATGTCATACCAAGCGAAGAGGGGGAATTGGCCAGTAGCCTCTACGGAGAGGGGAGGATGGCAGAGCCGGAAAATATTATAAGCTTTATCAATAATTCTATAGCGGAAACACTTCCTTTGAAGGGGAAAAAACTTTTAATAACATCCGGCCCCACACAAGAAGCCATAGACCCTGTGAGATATATTTCCAACTATTCGTCTGGTAAAATGGGGTATGCTTTGACCCAAAAAGCACTGGACTATGGAGCAAATGTGATATTGATATCAGGTCCTACTAATTTACAGATAAGGAGTCATCCGAACTTATCTATACACGACATAGTCTCGACCAAGGCTATGTTCCATGAGGTTGAAAAGCATTTTAATACCTGTGATGTAGCATTTTTTACTGCTGCAGTTTCTGACTACAGACCTCTTAATGTGGCATCTGAGAAGATGAAAAAAAAGGATAAGACAATAAATATTACCTTAGAACAAACGGAGGACATTATAAAGCACTTTGGAGCCCTAAAAAACAAACAATTCGTAGTGGGCTTTGCTTTGGAAACAGAAAATGAGATAGAGAATGCAAAGAAAAAAATGATTGATAAAAATGCAGATGCTATCATCCTCAACTCTCTAAGAGATGAAGGCGTAGACTTTGGTGCCAACACCAATAAGGTGCGCATCATCAGTAAATCAGGTGAAATGAGAGAATATGATACCAAGCTCAAAATAAATGTAGCAGAAGATATATTGGACTTTGTTGTAAATAGCATCGCGAAAGAGTAAATAATGAAGAGACTGACCACAGTAATATTGCTTTTTTCTTTTATCTATTCCTTTTCGCAAGAGTTGGATGCAACCATTTATATGAACACGGAGGCACTCCCACAGCCCAACTTGGAAATTTTCAGCTATCTAGAGCATTCAGTCAAAGAATTTATCAACTTTACCCGATGGACAGATGAAAATTTTAGCCCCCAGCAAAAGATAAAATGCAATTTTTTTATTACCATATCAGAATTTACAGATGACAGGTTTGGCGGGACTTTGCAGATACAGTCGTATAGACCTGTTTATATGGCAAGTTATCAAACAACTGTTTTTAATTTTAAGGATTCTAATTTTGAATTTTTCTATAGAGCCAACGAACCTCTGTTTTTTGATTCCAGCTTCTACACTTCCAATTTGGCATCTATTTTGGCATATTATTCCTATTTGATTATTGGTTTAGACAAAGATACCTTCCGAGTGAGGGGAGGTGAAGAATATCACAAAAAGGCACTGGATATAGTCCATCTTGCCCAGGGGAGTTCTTTCCCGGGGTGGGCTCAAGTATCCAAAGGCTTTAGCCGTTGGAATTTGGTAGATAATATATTGTCCAACACATTTTTCAACTACAGGACGGCGATGTTTGTGTATCACGCCAGAGGGTTGGATATGCTCGAAAGTAGTGAGATAGGGGCAAAAAATGCTATTAAAGCCTCCTTTAGGCAACTAAATTTTTTGTACGGAAGTAGGCCTAACGCCTCTCTATTACAAATATTTTTTGATGCCAAAGCACTAGAAATCGAACAAATATTCTCTGATGGAGAAATGAATGGAAATACAGAGGCTATCTCTATTCTAAACCAAATAGCCCCCTTATATTCTGAGCATTGGGCTTCTATCAAGTAAGTGCTAATTGGAGACCGTTATAATACCGTTTCTCTCAGTAGCTATGTAGTTTAGTAGTCCAAAGCGATTGTCTGTTTTTTCTTCCAAAATAAGTCGCCCGTTAATAAGGTTATAGGTATAGCCCTCACAGAGGCACTCGCAGTTAATACCACCCATTATTTTCATGGTAGAGCAAGTGCTGGGTTTATGATTGGGGCAAGAGGCCTCCCATGCCAAAAAAACGCCTCCACTGTTGACTATAAAAACCCCTCTGATCCCCCCCCTAGTTATATGAACGGCATTTCCCACTATTTTCAGACTGCTGTAAAGAGGGAGGGCGGTATTTATAGTTATTGTAAAGGTAACCTCTTTGAGATAGTCATTTCTTATGACCCTTTCTCTCTGGCATGATTTGCAAAGCAGTACTAGAAAGAGCAGTAAAAAATGTTTCATTATATAACTTTCACAAGAAACCAAAGGTAATAATTATATTTGCCTTTCCGGGGGGTATCTATGTCAAGATTCGTTTTAAAAAAATAAAAAGATGGGAGCAGTGTCCTATTATACAAAAGAAGGGTTGAACAAACTAAAAGAGGAGTTAAATAATCTAAAGGATGTGGAGCGTCTGAGAGTATCGCAAGCTATAGCAGAAGCTAGGGATAAGGGAGATCTGTCTGAAAACGCAGAGTATGATGCAGCAAAGGAGGCGCAAGGGCTTTTGGAAATGAAAATCTCTAAGTTAGAAGATACTTTGGCGACGGCCAGATTGGTAGATGAGTCCCAATTAGACACCTCAAAAGTATTGGTGCTTTCTACCGTGAAGATAAAAAATAAGAGTAATGGCACAGAAATAACCTACACGCTTGTATCGGAAAATGAGGCAGACATAAAAACAGGAAAAATTTCAGTAAACTCCCCCATTGGAAAGGGTATTTTGGGAAAATCTGTAGGGGAAGTGGCAGAGGTGAATGTACCCAGTGGCATTATCCAACTAGAGATACTTGAAATCTCCCGTTGAAAAGCCATAACGATGGATAGTATTTTTACAAAAATTATAAAAGGGGATATCACTTGTTACAAAGTGGCCGAGTGTACAGACTGCATCGCCTTTTTGGATATCAACCCAAATGCTAAGGGGCATACCCTCTGTGTGCCTAAAAAGCAAGTGGACAAGCTATTTGACCTTGATAATGACACTTATAATAGCCTTATGATTTTTTCCAAAAAAGTTGCCATGGCAATAGAAAAAACAATATCTTGCAATCGCGTAGGAATGGCAGTTGTAGGCATAGAAGTTCCCCATGCACACATACATCTCATCCCTATAAACAGCATAGAGGATATATCTTTTCAGAAAAAGATAAGGCTTGCCGATGAGCAGTTTCAGAAAATAGCGGAAGATATAAAAACAAATTTTCATGCTCGTTAAAACCTTTGGAAGTGCTGTTTATGGCATAGACGCATCTAGTATCACAATAGAGGTAAACATAGGTAGTGGCATAGGGTACCAGTTGGTAGGTCTTCCTGATAATGCAGTAAAAGAAAGCCATCATAGGATAGGAGCGGCACTCCAAAACAGTGGCTATAAAATTCCGGGTAAGTACATCACAATCAATATGGCACCAGCGGATATACGCAAAGAGGGAAGTGCCTATGATTTGCCTATTGCTATTGGAATATTGGCTGCATCATCTCAAATAAAGTGTGAAGAGATAAAGCATTTTATCATTATGGGAGAACTCTCACTAGATGGTGGATTACAACCTATAAAAGGGGTGTTGCCGATTGCTATAAATGCCAAGAATTCTGGTTTCAAAGGCTTGATTATCCCAAAAAAAAACGCCGAAGAGGCCGCTATTGTAAAGGATATTGATGTATATGGTATTTCTAATATAAAGGAAGCCATTGACTTTTTTAATGGCCAACAAAATTTGGAAAAAACAACCGTTGATACCAGAAAGGAGTTTGCTAAACAAGTAGAATACCCCGAGTTTGATTTTTCGGATGTACGTGGGCAGGAAGCAACAAAGCGTTGTATGGAAATAGCAGCATCTGGGGGACATAATATCATCTTGATAGGACCTCCCGGATCAGGTAAGACCATGCTGGCAAAAAGATTGCCAGGGATTCTCCCTCCAATGACACTCCACGAAGCATTGGAGACTACAAAAATTCACAGTGTTGTGGGAAATATCAAAAGTGGCGGTCTGTTGCCTTCTCGTCCCTTTCGCGCACCTCATCATACGGTATCTGATGTGGCTTTGGTAGGCGGGGGTACATATCCTCAGCCGGGAGAAATTTCTTTGGCTCACAATGGGGTTTTGTTTTTGGACGAATTACCAGAGTTCAAAAGGAGTGTTTTGGAGGTTATGAGGCAACCTTTGGAAGATAGGGAGGTAACTATATCTAGAGCAAAGTTTACGATTACATATCCTTCGTCTTTTATGTTGGTTGCGAGCATGAATCCCAGTCCCAGTGGGGATTTTAACGACCCGGGTAATCCACTGTCCTCATCAGTTGCGGAAACGAAGAAATACCTCGGCAAAATATCAGGTCCATTATTAGACAGGATAGACATCCACATAGAGGTAAACCCTATTCCTTTTGATAAACTCGCCAATGATACCCCTCCGTCAGAAAATAGTGCAGAAATAAGAAAACGGGTTTCCAAATCAAGAGAAATGCAAACGCAACGATTTTCAAAGGATCCGTCTATTCACTACAATGCACAGATGAATACTAGACAAATTCGTTCTTATTGTAAAATTGACTCGCCTTCAAAAACAATGCTAAAAAGTGCGATGGAAAAACTCAACCTCTCGGCAAGAGCATATGATAGAATTTTGAAAACTGCGAGAACTATTGCCGATATGGAAGGGAATGAGAACATAGTCTCTGCCCATATAGGAGAGGCGATACAGTATAGGAGTTTAGATAGAGAGGGATGGTTGGGATGATACTCATGTAATATGTTTTGAGATGAAAAAAAGTGTATTAATACCTTTAACAATATTGACTACAGTAGCTATGTTGGGGGTTATCTATCAACAGATTTACTGGATACACAAAGCCATTACAGAGAAAAAAGAACTCTTTAAGCTCAGTATCAATAACATATTGGAAAGTACAAGTAAAAAATTGAGAGAACGGGAAATTGTCAATTTCATTGACTTTGTTAGCGGTAAGCTTGACAGTATAGATACCCCTCCTATATCTGAAATTAAAGACCTCTACATTACATATTCCGGAAATGATAGGCATCCATTTAGTTATAAACATAGTCTCAAAGAGAATAGCTATGGCTATTTTGTTGTTGTTGATAGCAATGACTCCATACCACTTAAAAGTTTTTTCAGCGAGCGCGCAATAATATTTAACGGTAAAGAGAGGCTAGAGGGGGCTGACTCCCCGTTTAGGGTTAGAATGCCTGAGAAGAATGGTAAGATCAATGAAATAGACAGGGCTTTTTTTACAGCGTCCTATAAAGATGTCGCCAATGAACTTCCAATTGAAAAGCGATTTGACAACGCACAAGTCAGTTTTATTTTGGAGGAAGCCCTCATAAACAATAACATCAAAGACTTCCGCTATGAGTATTCTATACTAGATGAGTTTGGCAACATGACAAATATACACTCGGAAGGTTTTCGAAAGATTATGGAAGAAAATAAGGGGGTTTATCAGCATAAGGCCGTCTTATTTTGGGATAATAATCTAGCCCCGAAATACTCGTTAAGCGTTGTATTTCCAAATGAGGGCGATTATGTACTTTCTTCTCTAAGTGGAATTTTTGTACTTTCAATTATTTTTACATTACTGGTAATAACAGTTTATCTTTTAACTTTGTATCAAATTTTCAATGAAAAAAAATTAGCAAAAATTAAGAATGACTTTATAAATAATATGACCCACGAGTTCAAAACACCAATAGCTACAATATCTTTGGCACTGGATACGATGTTGAAGTTTCGTAAAGACAAATTGAATAAAGAAGTAAGTAGGCTTTTGAATGTTGTGAAAGAAGAAAATAACCGAATGCATTTTCAGGTAGAGGATATATTGAAACTGTCTAGGCTGGAAAACAGATGGGTAGATATGGGCAAACAGATATGTGATATAAATGAACTTGTAGAGAAGGCAGTGGGTCACATAAAACTGATAGTGGAGGATAAGAATGGAAAAATAACCTTCAGCAAACCATTGGTTAAGCATAAAGTCTATGTAGGACAGGAATACTTTGTGAATGCGTTGCTCAATATTTTGGATAATGCGGTAAAATATTCTAACGATGTCTTAGAGATTTTTGTGAGTATAGAGTTGAGAGGAAAGTATGTTTGTTTAAAAATTCAGGATAACGGAATTGGAATGACCAAAAAGGTTATAAAAAGGATATTTAATAAGTTTTATAGAAAGTCTGAGGGCGACCTCCATAATGTTAAAGGTCATGGAATTGGGCTGTCTTTTGTAAAATATATAATAGAGGCAAATGATGGAAAGATAAAAGTAACTAGTGAACCAGGTAAAGGAAGCACATTTTTAATAATGCTTCCTGTTTTGAAGTAAAGTAAAAAGTTTTTAAAATTGCGAACTGTGGAGGAAAAGAAAATTTTATTAGTAGAAGATGAGCAAAATTTTGGTGCAATCCTAAAAGATTTCTTAACCATGCAAGGCTTTGAGGTCTTCTTGGCAAAAGATGGGAACCAAGGTATAGAGCTCTTTCATGAGAACAGGGATGTAGATATTTGCATATTGGATGTGATGCTCCCAGGTAAGGACGGCTTCACTTTAGCTAAAGAAATAAAACAAGCTGACCGGAATGTCCCTATCATATTTCTAACGGCAAGAGGAGTGAAAGAAGATGTTTTAGAAGGTTACAAATCTGGGGCGGTAGACTACCTCACCAAGCCATTTGACTCAGAAGTGTTGACAGCTAAAATCAACGCAATATTGACGCGTCAAGAGATTATAGAGGAGGACGATGATGAGACTGTGTTCGAATTTACCTTTGGAGATTATTATTTTAATTCTAAGATTAGGGAACTAACTTACAAGTCAGACCCTCCAGAGCAGTTGTCTCCCAAGGAAAATAAGTTGCTCAGACTACTATTAGTCAATAAAAATGATGTTGTAAAAAGAGAACATGCCCTAAAAAAAATATGGAAAGAGGATAACTACTTTACATCAAGAAGTATGGATGTCTACATTGCAAAGGTCAGGAAAAAGATTAAGAGGGGTGATAGTGTTGAAATTGTGAATATACACGGGGAGGGCTTTAGGCTGATACAAAAGAAATAGATATTTATTGGTAGTAGTCTTTTGTCCTATTTAAATTTTATTTAGGAAGGCCTCGTGGCGCAATTGAATAGCGCATCTGATTACGGCTCAGAAGGTTGCAGGTTTGAATCCTGCCGAGGTCACGATCATCTTGAGGACTTGCACGGAATGGCAACCATTTTTTGGCACACTACAGCTCGAAAAGTGTTTAACTTTGGTTAATACCAGTAATCCCTCCTAGCAAGTTCTTATCTTGTTCAAGGATTTTGGAATCTAAATTTAGAGAAATAGTAAGCTATTTTCAGTTGCTCGGAGTGTTGCTCAAAGTAAGTAGGAGTCCTATAAACAAAATTTTGTCTGTTACAAACTAGGGAATTGTGCGAATCAGAAAAAAACTTAAACCCCATAATTTGGAAAATGTTCAAAAGATATAAGCTTTTACTAATAAGCCGGTCTACAAACTAGAGACCGTTTAAGGCTTTTTTGACAAGTTCAATAGCTATTGATAACTGCTCTCTTTCCGATAAAAAAGAGCTGTCAATATCTACGGCATCCTTTGCCTTTTTAAGGGGAGCGTGTACTCTTTTCGTATCTATCTTGTCCCTTTTCAGGAGGTTATTTAAAACTTGTTCGTAGGTTTTAGTATAGCCTTTTGCCTTCAGTTCCTCCCAGCGTCTTTTGGCTCTTATTTCTTTTGAAGCGGTCATAAAGATTTTAACCTCTGCATTTGGAAAAATCACAGTACCAACATCCCTCCCATCTAAAACCACTTTTCCCTGACTTGCCAATTGTCTTTGTTGCGTCAACAAAAAAGATCTAACTTCTTCTATTTCAGATATATAACTGACACATTCCGAAACTTCCAAAGACCTTATCTCTTTCCCTACATTCAGTCCATTTATAAGGGCATCTAGTGATTTTGTTCTGCAATTGAGGGTAAAAGTTACAGATTTTTGGTCTAATTTTTCTAAAAGTAATGCCTTATTAATAGTACTGCCCTGCCCTGCCAAACCATCTTTTATGGCAAAATATGTAATAACCCTATACATAGCACCGGTGTCTATGTAATTGTACCCAAAATGGATTGCCAATTGCTTAGCCAAAGTACTTTTCCCTGTAGAAGAAAAACCGTCTATGGCCACCGTTAGTCCTTTCATTGACTCTTAGCAAACAAGCCTGATGGGGTTTTGACCTTTTGATTCGTTACAGCCAAGTTGATAACCTCTTTCATATTCGTAACATATTGAAATTTGAGGTTTTTCAAGTAATGAGCCCCTATTTCATCAATATCCTTTTTGTTATCTTCGGAGAGAATTATCTCTTTGATTCCAGCGCGCTTAGCCGCCAAAATTTTTTCTTTGATCCCCCCTACAGGCAATACTTTTCCCCTTAAGGTAATCTCTCCAGTCATTGCCAAATTCTTTTTTACTTTCCTCTGGGTAAAAAGAGATACCAATGATGTCAATATCGTTATCCCTGCACTAGGACCATCCTTTGGTGTAGCCCCCTCTGGAACATGAATATGAACATTATGCTTTTCAAAGTGATTTGCATCAATTCCAAAAGTGAGGGCATTTGACTTTAAATACTCCAGAGCGATGGTAGCCGACTCCTTCATGACATTTCCCAAATTTCCCGTTATACCCAGCTTGCCTCTTCCCCTTGAAATAGAAGACTCTATAAAGAGGATGTCTCCTCCCACACTTGTCCATGCCAAACCTGTTAC
>BMAT01001435.1:544486-556635 GCA_019649035.1 Elysia marginata | reverse complement strand
CTACTACTACTACTACTACTATCAATAAATTAAAAAAAACACCCACTCACCTGCACCCCCTGACCACAGTCTTGTCCCAGTGTTACATTACAGACAAGTCGGTAGCGCTTCCAGGCAAACTCCTTGACCTTTCTGTGTATATCAGCCACAAGCTCTTTGGACAGGACGTTACAGGTGGCGTGGTCATAATCCAAGCCAGAGAGACGCGCTTGAAGGACCTCCTGTGTTAAAAATTGTTTATGTTATGTTTCCAAACACTGTAATTTCATTTCACACAAGCCTTCATTGATTAAACACAAAAATCCAGTAAAGCTCATGAAACAAAATTTTCAACAGCAACTGCAAAAGGCCATAATTGGTCTCGAACCTCTCTTTATTCGCAGAAACACACACACACACAAATATCTTAAACCAAACATTATGTCCATAATTATATCAAATATGTCGACCTAAACAATAATCAAACTTATCGCGCGGTTTATGGCGAGTCAGTGCCTAATAGAGAAGACTACAATACAAGGTAGGATCAGGCGCAAGTCTCTCAGACTAATTTTGAGTTAGAGCTCTTTAAATACAATAATTTGCTACGGCTTGCCTATTTCTTTCTCTTTAAAATTAAGGTAGGAATATATGATAATACAGTGCTATCATTTTTTTTCAATCTTTTCAAAGGTATAGAATGCAGTTTTATAGAATTTTAAAAACTCAATATGCCAGACTTGCGACGTGTGCCTGATTTACTTTGGTTGCTACACATTATGAGAAAGCTTAATATCTGATTTTGATAACTGAACAGTTACTGCATCTAGGCCTTTACTTTAATGAAATTTCGTCAAAGTTGAAAAGTTACAAGTTTGTTTCTTTGTTAGTACCCTGTTAAAAATTTCTGATAACTTTTTCTCACCAGAAAGTAATTTTGTAAGCTTAAAGTCTTCTACTTCCATGAAATTTGCGACAACACATGAACAAACCAAGCCATTAAATCTGTGGTCCATATTTTCTAAAAGTTTACTGTATGTGCTCCAAGAGGCGAAAAAATAAGTTAATACTGGCTCTTACCACTCTGGTAACCCAAAGCACTTTGAGTTAAGGCCCTTTAAACACAATAATGCGTTCTACTTACATCGATGGGATGTTATTTAAGGGTTCCACTAGCTCAATCGGATCCGACAATATACCATCTAGGCTTGATTTACCATTGTTAATGCAATGTCAGTCCTCGTGAAAAGGTTTTTTTTTTCAGAGTTGAAAGTCTTTTAAGA
The DNA here is from genome assembly GCA_019649035.1 of Elysia marginata. Lineage (NCBI taxonomy): Eukaryota > Metazoa > Mollusca > Gastropoda > Plakobranchidae > Elysia > Elysia marginata. The sequence goes on along the minus strand of BMAT01001435.1, from coordinate 555,373 downwards.
CTCGATGAACTTAAACTTTTGCGAGTCACACAATCGCGACAGCTAAACAAAAGTTCAACCAGCCAAATAGCAACACACTGAAGAAGCCATTCAAGTTTGTTAAAATATTAACTTTCAATTCTCTATGATTAAGCTTCCATATTACCTTCATGGTTTTTTCGACCTTGTGGGCAGAAAACTTTCCCGAGTCAGATGGGCCAAGCCGATAGTTGTTCTCCAGGCGACTTTGACCCGGTCTGATAACATCGATAGTGCCTGTCGTCTCGGAAGCTCCGGTACCGGACTGAGAATGTCAAGGTTGCCATGTCAATATACAGGATAAAGAGTTATAATAATATTACAAACCTACTGCTCATGTAGTGATGTTAGGACACTGCTTAATGAATAAACACAACTGCTCGGCGGGCTAGCAAGTTAAAGAGCCCACTTAAACGTACGCGCTAATATATTTTGGCAACATGTTTGTTTCACAAGACTCATATGCAGGATAGCGAGAATATAGTCTTTAGGGCTTTTTGAAAGACGGACACTGGTGTCTGGCCATCTTTAAAATACAGCTTTTACCTAGACTTAACCGGCCCTCACTGGAAACTAATGGAGATGTCTAAATGTGGCTTCAAATGTTCCCTTTTTATTTTTATGGGCTAATTTTACTGTATGATATAGCAATCCAGTTTTTCCAATGCATGAGGCATTGCAGCTTCACTTAAGTAAGGATACACTGTACTTATTCTTGTCATAGGTACACCATTTTGAGCAGGTGAGTAATATGATGGTCCATTGACAGGTGATTCTGAAAAACTACCCCTAGACTTTTTGCTTTATGCGTGATGGAAGCCACATCATTTCCAAATGATAAAATGGTGACCTACTCCTACATCATTGCCCCAACATTTGGTGTTTATCAAAAGACATTCTGTTTTGTAATCATTAAGTTCGAGCTTACTTAATACCACCCAATCTTAAACTTCAGATACCCAATTCTCAAAATTAGCCAATAGTAGTTTCATGTCAGATGGTGTAGCAGATTTGAGCAATTGAGTGTCGTCTGCGCAGGACCTACATAATTCGTCAGTGATATCACGTTCTATCGTAACTGGCATTTGGGGCGAAATCGATCTAACACCACCCTGCGAATACACATAATTATCATAATCTCAGTCCTCTTAAATCAACTAGTCGATCCGATAATTAGATTTTGAGTTATAGCATGTTCGCCAACTCTCACAATAAACGTTAGAAAACGTTTTAAAAACTTTAAACGGCTCTCCTGCAAAAGTAGCGAAATGTTGGTTACGCTAATAGGCAATGTGATATCACCTAGGCCTACGAATTATGGCATTGCAGACTATGGCGTAACTTTTCTGTAAGGGTAATACGAAGGCTATAAAGAACTGGTTCAAGTTTTGGTCCAAGAACTAAGCTTGGCCCTATTGAAGTTAGCTAACGGTTGATACAATACTTCTCACTGAAACACATTGAGAGAGATCAATTAAGTATGAGCTGAGCCGTCTTATGGAAACTTCAATGAAACCAAATAAGATCGAAAATCTATCTGAGAGAATGGGATGATCAAGCGTATCAAAAGAGGCTCTTGGGTCTAACCGCGTAAACAGTGATGTTTTACCTCCGTCTACAGCACGTAAAAGATGCTCGTTCTGTTTTGTGATATTCTTTATAGGCTCATTGATTTATTCAAGTTGTTTGAGACAAAGCGTAGTGACGACATGGTATAAGCTATGTTTCTCTCAGTGTCAAAGCGGTGGGTGCCGAAGCTACTAACGTTATGAGTCGGAGGCTCAGATCATACACAATTATTATGCAAGAAATTTCGGCCATTTCCACTTAAAGCCTTCTTCTCTCCACTGGTAATTTCGTACATTTAAAATCTTTAAAAGAAGGTAATCTTTTATTTGATTTTGGGAATCACACACTCGCCCACTCACTATCCAGCGCCGATTTTTTCTAATATTTTTACTATTCCTGCACTGCCGCCTTCGCTTTCCAGTTCTCTCTTTCTTCGCCCAGATCTTTATTTTTTCTAAACAGGCTGCTTTTGATCTTCCTATGCCTCTGTTTCCCTTAGTTTTTTTCTTGTATAATGTCTTTCATCAATATACGTTTTCTTTTTCGGGGATTATTATGTCCAAAGAGTTAATTCTTTCTTCCTTGATGTTGTCCAGCAACTGTCTCTGGGTTTGGAGATTAGTAAGAAGGGATGTATCGTTTTTTTTTCTTCCCAACTTCTGAAGAGATGTCTGTGGAGCCACATTTCAACATAAAAGTAGTTTATCATTTTTTTGTCTTTTTTTCTTTAACGTCCATACCTCAGCCCTATAGAAGTTGTAAACATCCATACCAGGCATTTCACTAGTTTTATTTTTAAATCTTTTCCAATTGTTGTTGAGGTCTAGCATTCTTTACTTTGCAGTCCCTATTCAACTGTTGATGTCTTTCGAGCAATGAGCTTCATCTGTTTTGATAGAACTTAGATAATTAAAATTACTTTAAACGATCTATCTTCTCATCACGTATATGTATCGTACTGTGCGGTTCTGTTCTGAAGTAAATAAACTTCGTTTTCTTCGCGTTTATTTTCAGGCCTTTTCTCTTTCAGTTACATTCTGTTTAGCTATAACAATCTTTGCGTCTTTTTGGTTCTTTGTATTTATTGCTGTACCGTCCATAACACAGATTTAAGATTTTCCAAATCTTTCTGTTTCCGTGCCTCACATTATTGTTTTCAGTATATTATATGCTAAAAGCTGTGGGGTAAAACATATCTTTGCCTCACACATTTTCCTATTCTGCAATGTTCTGTAGGTGTAAAATTTCAAATTATTCTTTGATCCACACTTTACTCAGTCCACCAACCTGTAAAATGGGTACCTGGCTATAGGCAGTGCTTGAAATTTGTAGAATGTTAGTAATTGAGCGCCTATCAGGCAGCCGTACTGTAATGCTCTGAAATATGAATTGAATTTGCTTTGGTGTGTATTGGCCTCCTGGGGGAAATATGTAAAGTCTTGAGACTGCCTTCGGCGGTGGAAGACTAGAATCCATATTTTTTTCCGCTTCCTGACCAATGCATAAGAATTGTACAGGAGCAGCAAGAGCTGTGGTGAGAAACCCTTCTCGTTAGAGTCTTCAAAAGTGCACAGCGATTCACACAATAAAATGCCTTCATGTCGTTGATAAATACTGCATGAGCACTCTTGCAGACCGCTATGATATTTCCTATAAATACTTTAACTGCACATAACATAAACATAATTATCACAGGCGCCCATGCTAGGCATACAACCTGCTTGCCCTTCTGTTTAATTCTTCCTCTACTTTGGCTTTTATTCTTTCCAAGATTATGCACAGCATAATTTTTACTTCGCATGGATGATCAGTGCTATTGTACTGTAATTGCTGCAGTGTTTTGAACCTCCTGTATGGCCAATTCCTGTTCTATTTTTTGCAGCATAGTAGATGTACTCGTATATGTCTATTTCAGCTTTTCCCCCGTTTTGTCTTTGGTAGTTTTGTTGGTTTGTTATCTAAACATAGTGATTTTTTTCTTTTACTTTAATCAAAGCTCATTTTACTTTATTTGGCATTGGTTGTGGTTCCTCTATTCTGGTATAAAGCGGTACAGCATATTTTTTTTAATTTGGAGTGAAAGAGTTTTCCACCAATTTCTTTCCCTCGGGTTGTTATTTCTTTATGACCTGTGAATGTATCTCCATGTTCGTTCGTGATAGCAAAGCGTTTTGGTTAGAGGTTTTCGTTTTATTTTTTACTCGATCATATATACATTTTGTTCTGTTGTTGTTGCCGCATTCTTGGATGTCAGCACAACCAATATGTCAGTTTTTCTTGCCGTTACTGATTGCCTTTTAATTTTCTGCTTTGATCCTTCTTTAATCATGCTGGCGACTTTCTTGCCTTTGCATATATGTCCACCAGGCACCAGTATTAAAATCTGTCCAGCTATCAAAGGTCTTCCTTTTGTTTTGCCCACCGTAGACTCATCAGCTTCTTTTCAGTTTTTTTACGAATAGAAAGGAATTGGGGGATTGGCTACTGGTCTATAATTACTCATTGCTTCGGGTGATAGACTAGCCGTTTCCAGTGCATGTTTGAAAGATGAAAGTACAACTCCAGAGAAATGAGATTGATTAATTATGCTAGAGATATTGCTGCAAAAGTTTTCAAAACATTTGACCAAAAAGCGGGTTTGGAAAGGGTCTTTCTGACAATATTCCTGAGGAGAGATTTTAACATTTCCCTTTATTTCTTCTTCTTCAGTGACATGTCTAAGTGTGTCAAAGTTTTATCTACGACATAAGTCATGCCTAGGGTGTAGGTTGGTCAAGATGTATTACATTCTCTAGATCTTATCAATAAAAGAAGCTACTTAATCTTTCGGGGAGTTCATTTTAGCGAAATGGGCAAAGCAAAAGTTCAGATTTTTTTGCCAGTCAAAGAGCTTATAAGTTTGTAATGTTTCTTTGCACCGAAGCAGTGCCCTACCTTGTTGTTGTTGTCATACTGCCGTTTTAAGGAAGACTACCGTATGTCCACTAGAGACAATTTTTCTGGATAGCCTGGTAGACCATAAACCTGTTTTATTCTTATGTTAAACACCAACGCCTTATTAAAGATATAAAACTATTGATACATGTAAAAATCCATTACTTTATGTTCTAAAAACTGTCAGGGAAAAGTTTCCTTTCATATTGTTAATGTCACAAAAATGTATAACAATTTTTTGCGGTATTTATTGGGTGATTAGGATGGGGTAGATTATTTCAAATACATTAAATCTTGTCTACTGATATAAGCTTGTTGTGCACGATTTATGATAATAAAAATGTGTACCCATCTATATATTGATATATATCTAGCAATGAATTGAAATTGTTACCTGTTTCTTTGAAGGCCCTAACAAATTAGTCCCAGACGGTTTGAGAATCGTCCTTCTGCGCCCACTGATGCCAGGTCTGTCAGTCATTTTGAGGAGCGATTGATGTCACTGATTTGCAGGAAACAGCCGGTTGCTCCTGACAGATGACTTTAAAATGTGATGAAAAGTAATCACACGTTAGTTAATGATCCAATGGTTCTTTCTGAGAGAAAGCCGGTCAAGTTTGTGTCTCTACGTTGAAATCAGTAGTACAGACATGTTGCATGCAAGTCTTTTTAAAGATATCCTGTTATTTTTGTCACGTCTATTCGCAGCCCCACAGAAAGCCTTTTCCAGAGATGTTTAGAGCTGTGCTTTTATATACTTTATCTACTTGAGATCAGCTGTTGTAGGGTTTAATCTGAAATGAAAGGAAAGTTACAAGAATATATTTAAATACTGCACATGCTTAATATGTACTCCATCTTGAAAACCCAACAGTCTTTGGAATCAAATATCTATTCAGGTTTAAAAGAAAAAAAAAGTTTTTTTTAATTGGTAATTCCTGGTAAAAGGAAGAAAATTTCATTTAAAAGACTGCTACCAGTCAGCAAGAAATTTTTTTTTAGAAATTGTATGCTTATCCACAGAGAGAACTTACTGCTCTATGTTTTTAATAAAGGAACCAATCAACCGTGCGTGTTTTCTTTAAGTTCTCTATCTTCCTCCTCTCAGTTTGAACGTATGTGCTTTAAACAGCGCTTTTCTAAAGAAAGAAAAAGACGACGGCGGGTTTCGAGGCAGTTTATCATACACTTTCAATTGCTAGAGAGTGCAAGTTTTTTTTCAAATCTGAGTAGCCCCACTAATGAAAGCAAGAGTGACTGGAATAAGAGAGAGCTTGGATAATAGTCAGTCATCAAATCTTCATAGGTGTTTATAACTTGAGAGTTAACGACTTGTTAAGTTGTAGGGAGAGCTTTGAAATAGGCTACGCCGTCGTTTCGCTTCAAAGAAGAGCAAAGCTTGAGCAATTTTAATACTTCAAATCTTCAAGTATTTCTTGTTTATCAAAAGATTTTAAATTATGTCGTAGGACAGAGTGAAACAGAACATGAGGGGGGAAAGTTATATTGAAATCTATAATTGAAAAGCGAGAAAGGTTTCATTTTATAAAAAGAAAGGAATCTCAATGTTTATGTCTGACGAGTTAGCATGAAAAATATAATGAAATACTTCTAAAAGGTAAGATAATATTCCCATATAATACACCGCAGAGGTAAATTTGTGTTAGGCAGTGTGTAGTTAGTATGTTAAATATTCTACAAAGTACATAGTGTTCATACAAAATACATTCCACTGTGCTCATACACAAAACCATTGTATTGAACATCTTATACTGTTCATATATAAATACCTCATTAAACATTCTACGAGCGTCAAGCAAAGAAAAGTTAATATTTATGTATAAAAAACAAAAAGAAATAAACAACAGGCAAATCGTCATAAGCATGACCAAAACGCACTATCACTGTATTGAACATCCTATACTGTTCATACATACATGCCTTATTGAATTATTGATATAAAAGAAATTAATAAAATGTCAACTTTGCTAATAGCACTCTTTTTACACATAAATCTTTAAAACCAATTTTCTCTCCCTAACCTGCCGCTATCATGTTGATATCTTTACAGTTTGATAACATAATTATGTGAAGAATCCGGCAACAGTGATAGGCCGGTTCTCTATATTGCTTTCTCTTTATCTTTCACCCCATCTAGCTGTATGTCTCTGTCTCCCTAATCTCCATGTCTGCTTATGACTGGCTGTTTCTGCCTGTTTGCCTGCTCTCTTAATCTCAAAACACTTTCACTACAATGGCTGATTTTAATACACATGAAACACACACTGTTGTTATCACTAAGTACTACATTCATTGTAAACCAGAAACCAGGAGAGCATCATTTCCAAGAAATTCTACCTCGCCTATTGTAATCACATCACGATGTTTAGTTTTAACAATATTCAAATAACTCTCAGAGACCTATCAATTTTGATTCTTTAGTAGATCACTTAAAATGTTAAAGAAAAGCGACTGGATATGGTTTGCAATACCTGTAAAGCATTATTCACGGCCTTGATAAGAAAGTCAACAAGAGACCTAAATTTGACACTACAACATGATAGTGTCATCTAAAATAAAAAAAAAAATATAGTCCAATGCGAAATCATTTCTAGCCTCTCTTATCTTTACACATCGGTACACCGTGTGAGTGTGTTGGATTGTTTTGAATACAAATAAAAACACGCACCATGTTTTATCTCATTTCAAACATTAAACCATTTTTGAAGCTGACTATTGATTAAATTTACAAGACAACTAAACCTGGTTATAAATAAGCTGTCCTCATACTTTCACAACAATTTCACACAGTATAAAACCGCATATAATTATATAAATCTAAATACATTAAAAATATTTTTAAGGCTAAACAATGCGATAAAAAACGTTTGTGGGTACTTTCACAATCTTGATAAATCGTCAAAGACATGTCTTTCGCAAAGATTGAAGGAAAATCCTCACGGATCTTTTTTTTAGCACCAGATCTATAAAAAAAAATAATGCATGTAATATGTAATGAAATATTCATCGGGAAAGATTCAATTGCCCACCTGCTTGGCAGTGCTTGCCTCCTACCCAGCCGTGAATAGCGTCGTTGCGATACAGTCAGCCCTGATTTATGATCCTTTCCACATTATTAAGCGGGTTAGACGGTGCACAACCCGTTCTCTCTCCTTACACGAAAGTTACTCGTAGTCGTCAAAACAATTTTCTAAACAGCGAGATTAATTTTACGACAAGTCCTACGATTTCCTGTAAACCACACCTCAAGGCGAAGCTTACGAGTTGGCACTCTTGAAAGGACATTTTTTGCACAAGTATTCTATTCTCTCTCTCTCTCTCTCTCTCTCTTTCTCTTCTTCCCCCTCTCTGTCTCTTTCCATCTATCTATAATTGCACTATCTTTTTCGCCACTCCTTTATTTCTTCATCTCATCTTCTGCCCCCTTCCCCCTGTTTAAAACATTTAAAAGAAGTAACACTTTTCACCTTCGGCCTCCCCCTGCACAATCCCCAGTATATCATTCTTTGATTTATCGAGTCTATTAGTACCATCCTCATTATTACTACCTTAAAAAAGAAAGTAAAGAAACAAGCCACTTCTTCCTGCGATCAATTAACCAATAATCCTAATCACATGGACTTAACCGGCTCTTGTCGTCGCCGCCACAAGCTGTCCCATTTGACACCCAATCACGCTTAAGAAGTTACTACCTATAGTCGTGTACCAGTCAGGCATGGCTATTGTTTCATCGAGTCGGGATAATCTGGATTTCCATGCTGGACATACCCCGAAGGCATAAGATCGGAAATGGCGATGCTATTATTAAAAAAAATCTCAGTAATGGTTATGATTGACCGATCATACAGTCGTTTAAAGTATTATGAAATTCGAATGGGATGAGACTGATTTAAGTTTTCCGGTTATAGTTTCGGTCAAGCTAGAGGGAAAATAAATACATTTGCCTTAAAATAAAAACAACAACCAATAGGTTGATTCCTTGTTTCTTCATAGTCACATTCCTCAGTAAATAAAAGGGAAAGAAGAGAAAACAATCAAATCAATGAGAGAAAAAAAGTGTGAGTTTCATCTTTATAATTATAACACACACTAAGACACAAACTCGAACTTTTGGTGATCTCATGGCTTCGACATAATTATAATAGCGTTGGCACCCACCGCCTTGCCACCGGGACAAACATATCTTATATCATGTCGCCACTGGTCATTTATATTAATGCTTGTTTCATCCTGACTTTCTGTAATACAATCATCCTTAGATATAAGATATGAGTTAAGGTTGATACTCTGTGTAAGAATCTTCTCACGAGATTAGATATAAGCATACGTTGTTGAAATGTACCCTGTCACTCTGTATAAAAATCATCTTATGAGAGAAAATATAAGCCAAGGTGGTCGAAATCTACCTTGACATTTGTACAGAAGAATCATTCTATGAGAGAGGCTATGTCTTAAAGTTCTCCAAGTCTACTCTGCTGTGTTATCATATATGCAAGAGGCTGTGGGTCAAAAAGCTTTTATTTTACTAGTCATTAAGTTAAAAAAATTTGTAAATGCTAAATATTGACGTAATAAATACTACTCTTTCTGATTGACACCTGAATGCCAAGATAAATTCACAATCTTGGTCCTTAAGCAAAATATCCTATAACGAAAACCTAAGAATTTGAGCTTTACAATGCATCAGTAAGAATATTGATAATGCTCTATAGTGACTGCGAGTCTCAGAATCGTCGGTATTTAGACTTTTTAAATTCAAAGTTCTGTTCAAATCCTGTTTAAAACACCTGATGCGCACATATTGTATCATAATCGACAAATTTTACAATCATAGGTGCTGATTTTGAGTGAAGCTTTGTCTATAGTTTTTAGCTTCATTAATTTTCTTGCGATCATTTAAGCATGTAAAAATGGAAACCTACCATGAATTCTTAACGCAACAGTCTGTGTTGTGAGGCGTTGTCGTCAATAACGCGCAATTATTTTCAGGCCTTATGTCACTGAATTGTAGCATTTACAGTTACAGTTACAAGGTTGTTTCGCTGGGCCGATTGATGGCAAACTGTGCCCATTAGCCGTTTCAGCAATCACTGAAAGGGTAACCGCTGTCGCTTGATTAACTTAGGGCAAAAAATCAATAGCATAGCTGTACCGCAGTCCGGAACAATAATTTACGCATCAGGGAAATTAGGACCCTTTTATTTCAAAAGACCCAAAAATTTTTTTTAGATAAACCCGAGCATTAGTTTCTTTTATGGTTCACAAATAAAGAAAACATTTTACTTTGTAGCATTTTATTTCTCCAAAATTATCTTTATATTTTATAAGGACAGTTTTTCAACAACTTAAAGATACAAAGAACGGAGGACGCAATAACAAAACAGAGCAAAACAAAGCAAAACAAAATTAAGAGGAAAATACTTATGCCCTGAAACGTAAAAAATCTCGGTGAATAGTTTTGGTGATGAAAACCAAGTGAAATTTTATTATTCCACTTTAAAAAAAAATTATTTTTCAAAATGTTTAAAGTTTTATCTTTCTATGAATTGTACATCAAATGTTTGCTTAGTTAAAATATCTGTCACTATAACTACTAACTTACATAAACTTTAATGTCCGCCTTGAATAATACACGATGCAAGATGAGCACCGAAGGCCTGACCCACAACAGATCCGAGATGTTGAACGTGGCTGATTTAAGGTCTCCAGGATAGCTGCTCTGGCACTAATCCTCAGCTTGGCCCGCCTAGTTGGTTCTCTGTCTCGGCGGAAACCAGACCGTCTGTCTCGCGTTTGACGTGGATCTTCGGGTGGGTGGTGATAGCCGCTTGCAACCAATTTGGCTCTACAGACATATATGGAATCGGCAACTGTACAAGTACCCGCTACTTTATATTATGTGCCGGGTGCATACTTTTTGGGTCGGTCGAAACTTTCCTGGCTTTTTTGGTCTTAACTACAAATAGGTTTACATTCAACTATGACACAAGAAGTTACAATCATAGGCGATAATAGACTCGAGCACAATAGACCTGAGAGAAAATCTTGAGCTGATATGATTAAAATGCGGCCAATAACAGATTTTCTGTTTAACAATTGATACAAATTATAAAAGAAATCAACGCTTTAATGAAGTTTTCGTCAACTCTTTCTCTTAGTAACTAAGCTGCAAAAATACTTTTGCATAGCGACCGCAACGCCAAACTTGCGACATTATAAATAATCTCTTTGCTCCTTTTTTTTTCTTTCCCATCATTTTTTTTGCATCAGCCTCACCATAAATCGTAACTTCTCAACTACAGTGTATTTATGCTTGTTGCTGATATTATTATTATTATTATTATT
>BMAT01001435.1:480478-491997 GCA_019649035.1 Elysia marginata | reverse complement strand
AAAAAAAAAAAGAAGAATAAGAATCTAAACTTTTTCTTAGCTGAGAAAGTTACTTTTTTCAGTTGTTGGTAACATTGTAATGTTGAGCTTTATAAATTATATTTTTAAGTGTAAGAGAACAGTTTTGCAATACTATTTGAACACCATTGACCCTTAAGACAAGTATGTAGGATTTGATTTTCATTTGATTTTGAAATTTGTTGTACTCTAATGATAGTGACCAGCCTTTTACTTGTACCTTTGACTTACCTTTATTGCCAGAAGCCTGACTCTTTTAATTTGTAAGTCGATTTTTTTCTTAGCATTGCCGTTGAATAATTATGTAATAATAATTGTACTCATAGATTTCCAAGAATTATCAGCAAAGCTTCTAACGTTATACAAAAATAGTGAAAAGAACATTAAACATACTGACAAACCTTTCCTTTGGCTTACTATAGGTTAAATTGAGTGAAGTGAGACTCACAAATGCTGCCGCTTGACTCACTGTCATCACTGATGTCTGAACCATACCTATATTCTCCACAACTACGCCATTTTTTTTCTCAACATTTGCATTACCCCAAGTACTGTTTAGATTATATTTCAAAATTCTTCCAAATTTTTGTACTACTAGACTTGTAAGCTAAAATTACCAATAAAACTACTTTTTTATTTAAACAAAATAAAAGAGTAAGAATGATGTTTCTCAGTCTCTCTCTCTCTCTCTTTCTCTGTCTATTTCTCTCTCTTTCTCCCTCTCTTTCTATCTGTGTAGCATTTTCTCTCTTTTGTCACAGTGAAAAAGAAATACATGCACTCCTTAACTCATCCTGCTCAACGAAACACCCCATCCTAATGTGTCCTTCATTTAATCAAAAGATTCAATGAGAATAATCTCTTAATTCTAGTTCCATTAAAATTTTTTAGTATGAACTATGAAAAATTTAAGATTGGTTAGTTGAAAGGTGTACTTGATTAAAACTAACTTCAATAACTTGAGGGCAGGAAAATATTAATATAATATCCTGGTGTCTTTGTATTTAGGATAAAGATAATCCCAATGTACTGGCAGCTGCAGAAAGAATGAGGATGACCCTTCGACCAAAACACAAGACATTGTTTACACATTTAAGCAGGGTGCCTGGAGGAGTCAAGTTTTTAGTGGACTTAAGAGCAGACATCCTGGTATGGACTTTCTTGGTTAATGGTTCAGTTGGTATTCCCAAAAAAATTACAGTGTTAATTCAGATTAATTTTTATTCAGCATATTTAGCAAGGTGCATATGATCAGAAGTAAGTGACAACTTTTGATTTGAAAGCAAAAACCTGGTGTTCAAAGATTTTTCTCTTTGTTACTTATCATAATTACTGAACTCTGATGAAAATTGAATAATTTACACCTTAGTGGAATAAATGTAGATAAAAGCAACTGAATTGTCCCTTTAATTCCTTGTCAAGCATTGTTGTTGTGTGCTTGTTCTCTTTGAAATTATACCATCAATCTATCTGAAGTGACCATAGTATATCAGGCACTTGACAGACTTTGACAAATTGAGTTGTTAACATTTTCCAAAATAGTATTGTATGTCCTCAAAGAGGCTACAAATTACATCAGTAGCTTGTCTACGTCATGAGTTCATTATTAAGACCATAAAAATGTTTTACTATGTAGAAAATTCTTATATTTAAAGGCCTTTATTTCCCAATTAGTCTAAGTGGCTTACAGTGATAACACAAAGAAAAAGCTTTAAACTCTGTGGGTTCTTTTTGCCTAGAAATAAAGTCTATGCATAAAACCAACAATTTGAGACAGTTGTAAAAGTTGTGACATTTATATTTCTTATTAGATAATTGACTGGTTCGTACATAACTCTATGATGACATTTAAGAGGTTTTGACTTCAGACTGAGGTTTTCTTTTGGGTAAATGGTATTATTATCACATGAAAAAAGGCATCCTCAAATTATTGTTACCTAATCTAAAAGCATGTCATAAATAGAACAACTTGTTTTTTAGAGACTTCTGCGTGTGGACTTGTTACATAAAATTTATGGCCATTTTAAATGATTAAATTACTGTCAATGGCCTCATAATTGTTTCTGAGCATTGAAACTGCTCATTTAGCTTTGGGAACATATTTCCTTAGTGTCTGTTTGTTTGATGTGACATAAATTTTGCTTTTTCATAAAAACGTGAAAGTGTAAAATTAAAAATACTTCCATTCAAATATACCACCTTTTGGCAAAGCCTCTTGTGCCTGATTCACCTTGGGCGCCTCACATTTGTATCGATGCATTTTCTGCTTTTACTTTTCCCAGAACTTGAAACAATCCAACGTATCGCAAATGGATAGCGCCCTGTGCCAAGAGCTGAACAGCACATTGCGTGAACTTTTGTCGTTATGGTTTACCGTGGGGTTCTTAAGCTTAGAGAGGATCACCTGGAATTCTCCGTGTGACTTAGTTCAAAAGGTTTGTTGTAAGCTTTTGCTGTCTTCATCATCTTTGGCAAGAAAAGGGGTTGGGTACTAGTACTAGTACTGGTAGCACTTTAGTATACATTTGAATGTTGAGCATCCTGAATTCTAAACAAGCGACATGCTTAGCCAGGAGCGTTTTAACTTTTTTAATAGACGGATAAAATTGTTATATGTTATTGTACTGTATAAAAATAAGCCCTGGCATCAAAGTGGTGCATTGTAATAGTTTACACACACTGACTTTAAACAGCATTTTACATTGACAAAATGTATTATACTATGCAAAAGCAAGATATCTACAAATGAGGCCTAATACAGTGAACAACACCTAATCCAAAAAAAAAACGGCTGAACCGAAAAAAAAATGGTTAAAACGTCGTGTTCTACTGTATTTCAATTTTTCAAATAAAAAATTTGAAAGAGAAAAGTTAAACAGATTTTTTAAAGTGGTATAACTCTAGGGGGTTGAATACCACTCAGCCTAATTAATGTCAAAGTCCAATGCACTTTGAGTTTACAGCATCAGACTTGTGTCTCAGACAAAAATTGGTTCTTTCACAATAATAGATCTTTTCTTTGTATCTTTTTCTTTTCAGGTGTCCAGGTATGAAGCTGTACATCGCATAAAAACTTGGTTGGACATCAAACAGCGAGTGGGCCCTTACAGGCGCTGCTACATCTTTACCCATAATTCAATGCCCCGTGAACCTGTGGTGGTGCTGCATACAGCACTCACAAAGGAAATAGCGTTCAGCATACAGGTAAACGTAAAGCATGCTGTATATGCCTTGCAACCAGTCCTTAAGTCGAAATTGGGAAAAAGTAAGATAATTATTTGACAGAAAAGCTTGTTTCTCTACTTTCAAATACAGCAAACAGATGTGCTCTATCATGCTTCTGTCTGCAGTTATAGCCATTTGAAGTAGCAGAGTTAGGACTTGTGTAATTTCAGAAAGTGGAGAAAATTGTGTTTAAAGTTGAGAGAACTATAAAGGTGTAAAGTCTTTAGCAAACATACCAACTAAATTTAAACACATTATACATGATATTTTACCATTAACCAGGTGTAAAAACTAATGAGAAATGGTTTTAATGTCTGAATCTTTATAAAAAAAAAATGGTTTCTAAACATTCACTAAACTTTGAAAGCCCATTTCTCAAAATTAGGCCTTGCAACTTAAGACTCATTTGGATAGAATACAAGGCTTATAAATCATTGAGTCAACAAGTTTCAATCAAGCATAAGTCACTTAGACTTGGTTTGAAACAACACAAATTTTCAAAGTTTCATTTTTATCAAAACTTTGAATTTTTAATAATTTTTAAAGGACAATAAATACTTTTCTTAAATATGCCCAAACTCTACTTGTTTTGCTTTTAGTCCAAACAAGTGGGATAGCACAAGTTGAAATTTTTGTTCGTCATAGTTTGATGACAGGCATATTTTTTCGCAGATTTGTGTTCAAATTAAATCAGTCTTTAACATTTGCTTTTCTTTTATGCATGTTTTTGATTAAACATTCTTTATTTTGTCAACATTTCCATGTTTCAGGCTTAAACTATGCCTTCATTTATACAATTTATGTAAATCATTTCTAATAAATGAGTCTAGTTGCAAGCTGAGGATACACAATTTTTTTTCAATCCTGGGGATTAAGGTCTACTAAAACTTTTTGGGGCATAAATGAAAAAGTTAACGCTGTATAAACTTTGTCAACTTTGTCACATAAAATCATTGAAAGTATGTCTGGAAATAAGAAAGTTAAATTGGCAGCTGGTTGATATGCTAAGTAGGCAACCTTCAAAGTGCAATAACTAAAAAAATTGATGATCAGGATAACTTAAAAAAAATTCAACAACCCTAGAAGACTTTACAGAGCTTGCAAATTATAATTATTAGCATCTATGACTTATTGTTACAGAATTAGTATTTTAACATGGTATTGGCCTGTCGGGAACCCATGTAAAGCGCTTAGAGCACATTAGTGGATTAGGCGCTATATAAAAACGCTCTTTACTTTTACTATGGAAACGTGAACCAAATTGTTATTTTTCAAAATCATTTCAATTTCATTGCATTTTCATTTCTGTTTTTCCTGTCATTGCATATTTAGCCATACAGCCAACACAATAGAAAAGCACTGCTCTAAATTTGATCAAACCTTTAGCTTGTATACCATTTTACTTTATTAGCCTGTCCCATTTTACTTCATTTTCCAAAACTGTTTTAATTAAGAAACACCATAAAATGCTTCTAATATGTTTGTCACAAATTTTATTGTATGGTCCATAATGTGGGATTTGATCTCTTTCAGACTATCATTCAAGATCCCAGGTTTCAGCCATCTTTTTCTCCCCAAAGCAGTGAAGAAAAGCCTAAAAACTCTTCTGAACTGGAATCCTATAAGTCAGCAATCAAGGACAGTCTTCCGCCTAGCCCTCCAATGTCTCCAGACTCAACAGATCCTATGGCAATGTCATTAGAAAAAATGCCAGCTGATGGTGAAGAGTATGAAGACCCATCTCAGATCAACTCGGCAGTTTTCTACTCCATTACGTCAACACAGAAAGGTGCTCAGAGATTCATCTGAAGCTTTTAGTTCAAATAAGTGGTGGCCTTGCAGACTTTCACTGCAATCCAAAGAGTTGATATAATGTGTAGTAGTCCCATGAAATGAGTCGAGTTGTGCTTGTGGCCATATGAGGGGATGTATTTGATAATAAAATCAGGGCAAAATTTCACTCAAGGTCTCCTTAGCATCTTAACAAGATAAGTTTGTAATAAATATTTCATCCTCAAGGTTGATAAATAAATGAAACATTCACCGAAAATTGGAAATTTCTCTAAACGACTGCTAAGTATGATTTTTCAGGCCAGGGATTTAAATCTTTCAGATTTAAGCTGATTTCAGCTTTTTTCCCTCAAATTTGGTATTTCATCTAAAATTTTATTAGTAATTTCATTGAGAAAAAAAATTAATCAATAATTCAACACCTTCCTGCAAGTAACCTTTTGCAATATTAAATATGAATGAAGAGCTTAACTCCTGTTCCTATAAGCTTTATAGTTGCCCTTGCCTGTTTTTTACTGATTTCAAAGCACTAAGAGTCTTATATCAAGTTCAGCTTTTTTTTTATTCATCAGCCCTCTAAGCCCTTTGTGTTGATAAACTTTGTAAAGGCAGTTTTCTTCATGTTTTGGAATGTGGGTCATACTGATCCCTCAATATTCCAATTGCAGAACTCAGAAGATTAAGAAATAAATTCTCGCCACCTTAAAGATCGTTTAAATAGCAGCTAAACATTGCTTTATCAGCAAGCTCTGCTACTAGGCTTATGGTAAGCCTGCACATATTGGGGTAGAAAGAACATAGTACTCCTTTTCATGCTTTGTAACTTCTTTTTTGTGCAATCTAATTTCAAATACTTATCTTTGATGACTACTTAGATATGAGTTAACAATTCTTTAGGTATATGTCCCCTGCAATGGTAAAAGTTTTCATAAAATACAAGAAAATAACATGTTTGATGGTTAAAATACTATTTCACAAGGTTTTTTTCTGTCCAGGTTTTAAATTAAAAAAATACAAAGTTTTTCCATGCAAAAATTCATAAACATATTTTCATGTTGCACTGAAGATCAATTTTTACGACAATTGTTTTTTTATTGCAATCTCTCAGGCCTGCAAGGTGTGGAGATGGGCAACTATCTGATCAAAGCTGTAGTCAAAAAGTTGCAGGAAGAATTTCCTCATCTCAGACAGTTCTCCAGTTTATCCCCTATACCTGGCTTCAGAGACTGGTTGCTCACCATGGTGAAGCATAGCATCACAGTGAGACGTAAGTGCTGGTTTAGGTAACTATGCTATCACCAGTAGACCTATGTGTCTTGCAACCAGTCAAATTGAGTTTTAAGACGAAATTGGAAGGTAAACGGATATTGTTATCACATAAAAGCCTATTTTCTCAACTTTCAATTTCAACAAACAAAAAAGCTGTATCATGCTTCTATGAAGTTACCGGTATAGCCATTTGAAGTCTGCAGGGTTAGGACTTTTGAATTTTCAGAAAAGGGAGAAAATAGCATGTAAAGTATAGATAACTATAAAGATGTTGAGGCCTTAGCAAACATACCAATCAAAATCAAACACATGAAACATGAAATTTCAACATGAATTAGTTGTGAAAACTGTGTTTTGGCGTCAATATCTAAAATAAAAATAAAAAGCTTTGACTTCTGAACATCTACTGAACTTTAAAAGCCTGTATCTCAAAACTAAACCATTTAACTAATGACTCTTTTGGGCAGAATGTGAGACACATGTGCTCATTTTCCTCAATCCAGTCTTTTTGATCCTGGGTGGTGTGGAAATTCATATTTATTAAGGACAAAGTAACAAAACCAGTAAACTCTACAGTGTCCTTAAAAACATTTTGAAGCTCTTAAATGGATTCAGTAAACCATTAATAGTTATGAATGTAATGTGGCAGAACAGACTCATTTTGTCCAAGTGTAAGAATAAGAGTTTCTGAATACATTGCTCATAGAAATTTTGGATATTTGCATCTGAATTTCTTTATTTTATCCTCATAATGCATAAAAATTTGCAAAAAAGGAGCACGCCAACTAAAAGCCTGATCTCAGATTAGTTAAACCTATCTTGGGCGAGAAGAAAATATTTTTATTTAACCAAACAAATTTCAACTTTAAAGCGATAAAAGGCATTTACGTGTTATGGGTATTATATTGAAGTTAAACAAAGATTAAAATAGATGGCCAAGGTAAATTAGATACAAACCAGAATTTTCACGTATTTAGTATTTACCACTTTAAAAAACAAATTATACTTTATGTGCTTTAAGAGATTTTTTAACATTCAGAGACATTTGTGTAGCAATCCCATAAAATGAGTCCACATGAGGAGCCAGCCAATTCAAGAAAATGATCATTTTTGAGTACTTGATCAAATTTCTACTTTCAAAACTTTATTGCATAATTTGACAATTTATGATATTCAATAATGAGACCTTCAAAATTAATGTCAGAAATTTGTGTCAAATATTGTTGGAACACAGAAATGCCCTTTGACTTTTACATTATGAAAACTGGATGTCCAATTTTTCTCCATTTTTTAAAATAAATTAGTCCACTTGGATTTATTGTTTTTTAAATGCAATAACCCAGGACTCAATTAAGATATATATAAGAATGATATTTCACCGTCTTAAGAGGTTTTATTTTTAAAAGTCTTTCTGTTGGCCTAAACTCCATAACACGAAATTCCACTTCTAAAGTCGTATTGTGTAACTTATAAACAAGATAATTGGTCTAATTCTTTTTTTTTTTTAATTTGGTTATTTTTTTTTCTCTGCCATATCTGAACCATTTTATGATGATCTCTGTGTGTGCTTTAGAGGTAGGGCAGGATCCTGGTGTTCCAGTGCTGCTGCCAGAGGAGTTGTCTCTCTTGGAGCCTTTCAAACAAATGGATGAACAATCTCCGCTCGACACATTTAGGAATCTGGTGCAGTCACATGGCTGGTTTACAAATGTTGAACAGACAAGGGTGAGATTCTCAACCATTCAATGTTTAGATATAAAATTAAAGAAGAATAGAAACTTTGATAATTTTCCTTAGTTTAAAAAAATCTATAACTAAGGTTATTTGCTCAGATATCAGCTTTGTTAGTTTATTTTGAATAAATAAGTCTAAAAAATTAGTATGTGAACTAGACTTAAAAAAAAAACAACTTGTATTCTAAAACCACAACTTTTAATTATTTACATGTAAATTAACTGATCTAGAACATGTAAACTAAAAATATCAATGTTTCTTTACTGTTTTTAAGACAAATTAGTCAAAAGTTGCAAGTATTTGTAAAAACCTTTTTATTGTAAACTGTGCAGTTCTGAAAAAAAAAGAAGAAAAAAAAACTAGGGAAAATTCTCATTTTAACACAATGCCTTGTTGATAATTTTTTTTTTTCGCCATCTCATTTTCTGAACAAATCTTTTACTTTTACTTTTTTGGTAGTATTCGACAATGCTATGGTTGTTATGAGGGTTTGCCTAGATTTTTTTCTGTTTCCATGACTACACAGTTAACACTAAAAAGGTTTTTATACACTCGCTTTGATTTCATAATGAAGTTACCAACATCAGTGCTGATTTGAAGATTTGAATGTTTCTTTGAATAGCTAAAAAGTTAAGTGTGAGTTTTACCCTACCTCTTCTCACCAGTATTGCTCGGAACAAACCAAAAGCGGTATTTCCAGTGTAAACCATATGATAGATACTGCTTTTGTATACACATGTCGACGGCAGAGTATGTGCGACAGCTGTAAGGAATTCAGGTGCAAGCCCCAGAGAAAATATCTAATTTGCTTTAAAATATTTAAATAAGCCAAACTGATATTCCTTGTATCATTCTTGAAGCAGGAAATATGTTTCTAGACGTTCTAAATGATAATAAGTCAAAATTTTAATAGTTAGCTTCCTCAAACAATATGCTTTTTTTACATGTTAACTTAATTGGCAAATTGCTTTTTTATGTAGGCCATGATAGGTCCACTCATGCGGCTTTGTGCCCACTACCTGTACATCCAAAAAAGACGAGGCTACGCTCTAAACCCAGTTGGTATGTATATCATGTGATGAAATTGAGTTTTGATGGATTTAAAAAACAAAAGGGACGCAGCTTTATCTGAACTGAATAGAATTTCAACGATAAGAAATTTTTTTTGTGGCAAGGAACGAGTCGATTTACAGTATTAGATCTATTCAGTCTAAACTATCCAATAAACTGTTAAAGACTGACTGTGATTATTTTCATAGAAAAGGTGACTGCTGGTTTCAAGTTGCATATGCCATATGTAATTTGTTGAGCTTTCCCACATGAAGTTTTAAATACTCTACTACGCTTGATCTACTTCAAACTCTACTACAGTTTCATAGTCAAAGATGTCATTCTCTGTTTTGTTGATTCCTTCTGCAGTCTGTTGTTCTTTGTGTCTTTTGCTGATAATTTTGTACAGATCTGTCTGGTGTGTGTTTCTAATGATCATATTTACTAGTTGGGGTGTGCATGACCTGTTCAAGAAATTGAGTGTATAATTCCAACTTTGAACTGATCAATTTGCATCTCATTATAATTTGTCTCCTTCTCCTAATTCCTCTCTCAGTTGGTAACTGTCTTCATCACCCACCCAAAAACTCCCAACCTTCTCTTTACACTTTTCTCTTTCCCTGCTACTGTTTTGTTATCCCCTTAAAGCTATTTATTTTTATATATTATTGTTCTCTTCTCTTTCTCTCAATTATGAAGAAGAAATATCTTATCCTTCACCTTCA
Source organism: Elysia marginata (assembly GCA_019649035.1). NCBI lineage: Eukaryota > Metazoa > Mollusca > Gastropoda > Plakobranchidae > Elysia > Elysia marginata. The sequence goes on along the minus strand of BMAT01001435.1, from coordinate 482,185 downwards.
AAAATTGGAAGAAAACATTTTATTTAGCTCAGAGCTTAAAACAACAACAAAAAAAGATATAATCGATTATATTCCTACAATTTAAGCTTTCTAAGGTGTTAATTCCTTAAATTATGGTGTTCCTATACATCCAAACTCCTTTTAATTTATGTTTTAAACGTTACTGAATTGCAACAAGCAATAAAAAGTTAGACTATTTTTTAAATGTGCTCAGTTGTGATTGAATTTTGGCAGCAGAATGTTTTAATAGTTATTTCATGAATTTTTTAGTACCATCCCTGATAGGCACATGAAAGAATTTCAACGGCACATGAAAGAATTTCAACTAAATAAATCTTCTACAAAATAACCCAACTGGCTAAATTGGTTGTGAAACTGAAGAGAAATTATAAAATTCAGTAATAAAAAAACACTAATACTCAAAATGAATATTAATGAAAATATGCTTGCAACAAGATTAAAACTTGTCACACAAACGCTTGCTTTTTGGTACAGTCGGACCTGCTTCATGGGGAAATTGGGGGAGAATGCTTTTTTTTTTCCAGATTAATTGGGTTTCTCCAATTTCCTGGGTAACAGAAAAGAAAATTAAGAAAGAAAGAAACAAACAACAACTACTACATTCTCCTAATCTGAGACTTGGATACTGCTCGGCAATTTATGTTATTATTGGTCATAGAATCTCAAGTGCTACCAGTACCAGTACTATAAGGTTACTATCAATAGACAAACCAACTCATGTCTTGCAAGCCATCTTTTGCATCAAGAGTTGACCAATGAATGAAACTTTCTCGGTGTAGTTTAACGGCAAACTTATACGAAGATATGAAACTTTCAACTTGAATCACCCCTTTCATACATGCTCACGGTTACAGCCAACTGTAGGGCCACACTCTGCAACAATCTTACAATGCAAGCAATAAGCAGCACTGTTTTCTGTTGAAATGACAGTCCTGTTTGTAACATGTCTGGTAGCTGTCTTGTAGCTGTCAGTTTACCCTTTAAAACAAACAAACATTAGCTCAACCAGACAGAGTGTCCACTTGCAATAAGTTGAACCAGCAAGTTAACAGCGTGCCATCTGGACCTGGCGGCATACTTTTCCATAGGATCTGACATGTGCTTGAAAAAAAACAACACCGTTTCATGTTGCCTGTGCCCGTAAAAGCATTTTATGGACCACTTGTCTGTTAATTCATTCATAGAATGTAAGTGATCTGCTTTTAACAAACATAGCAAATAATCTGCCATCAACACCTCTTTTTGACAATGATATTTGGATTTTTTTCCTAATCAAGGGCCAGTGCGGCAGCCATAGGCATTTTTTTTCTTTTTCGTAATAAGATTTAATTTTTGTCTTTCAAAATAATGTTTTGGGGATGAAAATCACAGAAAAGCATTTATTTTGTCATTTCCACTGTTAGTTGCCATGTACGAGGGCTCTTTCAGAAATAACCGAAAAATGATCATTGCTCAGCAACCAGTGGAGCTTTCTTAATGCTGTAAACAACATGGTATCCCTTATTTCCTTACGGATATTCCCAGAAATTATGAAGTGCATCATTTTGCACAATGAATGTCTAGACGATTTTAAAGATGGCGGCCCACCTTGAAACTTGGTCAAATGAGGAAATCAGAGCTGTCATTCGTTTTTTGAATGCCAAAAGTCTGAATCCTACCGAAATTCACAAAGAACTTCAGAGTGTA
>BMAT01001435.1:429999-440975 GCA_019649035.1 Elysia marginata | reverse complement strand
ATTGTCCCCAGCCCCGTGTCTGATATAACCTCGAAATTGACTGGGACCTTAAAAATTCAAACAACCAAAACTAACCAACCGCACCAATTGGTAGATTTAGATCAGACCCATTAGAGTATACATTCACGATTTATTTTCAATCTTTTCGCAGGCGTCAATATAATCTGCCTCAAAATAGACTCACCAAAAGTAGTTATAGTTTAAAATAATATGGGACTATACAGATCAATATTGATGGATTCACTGTTTAACTACTAAAGCCTTTTCCTGAGGAAGTTTTTTTCATTGCCGAAAAGAAAGCAAGGGCTCCGATCAGCTGAATTTAAAGCTGAAAAGATATCTATAGCCATGCAGAACTTCATAGATCCAGCAGCAAAAGGAGACGCCTGATAAGCTCTGTTTCCCTGCAACGTTTGTAGACCAGAAGGATAGCAACATTGACAAAAAAAGTTGGGGTTTGAACACTAGCGTGGTAAATTTTTTCAACTATTTTCTTCTCGTTTTATTAACGCCTAAAAATTAAACATTAATGCTACACGTTTCACGATTAAGGAGGCAGATAACATGAAAAAAAAAACCAACCAAAAGTATGTATTCCTCGCCAAACGAGCAGGACTATTTATGACAATATTTAGAGCTCTTTATGAGAGCTACAAAGTATCCTTCTGTGAAATGGATAATTCAATAAGCATAATTATAGTACATCGGTGGAGTTTCAACTTTGCGCTTTCTTCACATATATAAAGCATAAATTAAAGTATCAACCGTTCAAACAAATATGAGCATGACTGAAAAGCCATCATTTAATTATGGAACAGGGTGCATCGAATTTGGACAAAGTTTCTCTAGTATGTTAAGCCATTGCTCTCCAATCCGTTTGCAGTTAAGACACCACATCGGTATCATATTACTAATAACATTACATAATTATTGTGGTCGTGTTCGAACTGCCACGTCAAAATAGCGATGAATAAAGAACTTTTTTCGACGCAATCTGAGGTTGATAAGTTCCTTAACTTTATGCAAAATTGGACTTCACAAGTTAATATTGAATGACGTATGAATGCAGCAATGATATCATTCTTCATGAAGGACGACGTTTACGAAAGGTAAACATCCTTTCCAAATATTCTAGAAAGAAAAGGTAGATTTGAAACGAGTCTAACATTTTAAAGGTCTTCTATGCGTGGGTAGGTTTGACTTCTTTATGAGGGGAATAACAATAACATGCGTGTTCAAAAGATTCAGGAACAATACAAGATAATAGAGAATCATTGATTTTTGCGATCATCTCAATCAGGCAATTACAGTGAGGAAGTCAATAGTACTGGTGGTATAGGGTCTTCACAGCATCTTTCGTCTTCAGTCACAGATCCAAAAAACTTACATAATATTGCTAGAAAACTACTCTAAGCTAGGAGTGCGCTTAGCGCTTAAGTCAAGTTTTCGCCTAATGGTACTAATTTTTATCCAGAATGAACGACTGAAACCATTACATACTTCATTTTTGGTGGCACTGGAAAGCAATTACCATTTATTTGGTTTTCCCATGACATGCTTTGGTTTAAAAGGAAAATAATGCCTTAGACAAGTTACCCGTATGTAATATGTGCTTTGTAGTAGGCATGTTTGGCACTGGCAGACTTAATGATCACTTTCACTTTGGTGTTACATTTTCTTAAAATTTCTTTAAAACATGATGTTTGTATAGTTTGTATTGTCTCTTTGCTCTACGAAATACTATTTTTCCTGCTTGATTTCCTCTATCATCCACGGAGCAGATGGCTGATCAATGACAGATTTTGTTGTCACAGGAATATGTTCGATCATGATATGTGTCATTTTATTTATCCATACCTCTGCTCGTTTCAGTGACTTTCATTAAGGAGGTAAAGCTGGCCAGATCTGTCTTTACTTTTTCTCATGCGGGCAAAAAAATATAAATAAGTTGGCCAACAGCTTTGTTAAAATGCAGTTAAGTTCATGGACACTCTGTTCATGGAAACAAGACCTTAATTGACAATCGGCTATTAAATGCGGTAGCGTCCTCAGGTTACAAAAAGTATATAGATCTATATATTCGTAAACAAGAATTTTCCTGTCAGTTAAAATACACGGCAAAACAAATACAAGACATTAAGAATACTTGTTATCTCAACACTGACGGCTTCAATTGAAAAGTATAGATTTTACCCATTAGTGTTTTCTTTATGGTACGTTTGTATAGGATATATTCTCTTGTTGATTTCACTTTCTACATAGATTACAATTGTTTTCCTTCTATGCTCTTCCACCTCAGGCCCTCACTCGCTCTGTCTGTCTGTCTGTCTGTCTCTCTCTGTCTGCCTCTCTCTCTCTCTCCCTCAATTTTTTTTTACCACACTTAGTATCCCTACTTATTTACCTAGCTTTGTTCCGTGTAAAGCCGTAAAAACTTAAATAATTCACTCAATTTACTTGTCTTGTTGGTTCACGCTGGGCCACGAATGTCGGTAAGCTTGATTAAGTTTTCCCTATGAAGTTTAATACTTCATTCTTATCCTCTTTATCCCTATAGACTCACAAGTTAGAAAGAAAATAGATGGCGCTCGCTAACACTGTGACCACATCTAAAGATGTTTAGTTGGCCTGTAATGTAATTTAGTAAATCAAGAGAATATTCAAACAGATGCCGTACAATGACTTAAGATTCTTATGCAAATAAGGCGATCTGAACTGACTTGAATCAACAAAAATCCACTCTGTTTTAAAGACACGTTTTTCTCTACTTTTTTTTTACAAAACGGTAAACAAAGAGAGATAAAAAGAAAACAACTTCCTTGTCGTAAAAACCTTTCGCAATCCGAACATAAAAGTTACTGTCATAGGGTAGAAGGCATCTTTTGTCAAAGTCGAATTTATTTCGACTCTCGCATTAACATTATCCGCAAATAGAAAAAAAAAAGAAATAATTAGGCAACATAAATGTTTGAAAGTGGTGGTTATTATTTGTACTACATTATTAAAGTGACGTAAAACAGTGACGCAAAAGCACAAAAAAAGAATACAAACGATCATAAATAAATAAAAAAAAACACAAGGGATGCCAAAGAAGTTTGACTTTCAAAACATACGGTTATGACATGAAATAATATATAATATTGGTATTTCTAAAAGCTACAAAATTATTATTTTGAGCGCTGTAAAATTATTTAAATTGAACCAATTCAAGTAATGAAATGAATGTGCATTGTACCTTTGATTTCCAAAATGATTTGCTTTTGAATTTTTACTTCATAGATTTTCCTCGATCTCAACCCTGCACATTTTCACTGCACTTTAAAGAACGCCCATAAAAACTGGGTCTTTGTCCCCCCACCACCACTTTTCAACTCTTCCCACTCTCAGTTTTACTTACCTTTACAATGTTCCTTGAGTAATTCAATACTTCTCTCATCTTCAGCATATTAGGGCTGTGTTTTTTTTTTTTGCTGTTTTGTTCTGTTTTGTATTTCAGCAGAAATCTTAGTCCGTGAGATTAATGATAAACTGTATAATGATGGTATGCTTTAGCAGATCATAAGCCCCCCCTTTTCATTTACAAAAATCTTTTATGAATTGAAATCGTACAGCGAAATGAGCTAGGAAACCAAACAAAAACAAAAAGAGCCTTGTAAGGTCTAGAGATGTAGATTGGAGGCTTTTGAAAAGACCTACCCACTGCGACCGAAGGTGCCTAGGTACTGGTGATGATGATGTATCTACTGGTGGCGTGTTGAGCCCGCGATTTAATCTAATGCAGCGTTCACGTTTCAGCCGCCATTAAGATAGAAAAGGGGTCGAAATCGGTCAAGTAGAGCTATGTTCAGATTACTGTAATGAAGAATGGTTTGAATTCAATAATGAGTACATGCGACAGTGATAAGTTTTACCTTCCAAGCGCTGGGTTTTGAAACGTTGCACGCCGACAGGCGAGTGCTGATACTGATAGCTTTCGACAAAGACCGCATAATGGTGGTGATGTTGTAATTAATAATAAGGGGCTTGTATAAGCCTCTCTAGATACTAGGTATGGTTCACGCAAACTTAAACCACCAATTAGTGTATGTTGGCAAATAATCTTAAGCTGAGAAACTTAATTCTCGGTGAATACCTACAACTAGCAACATTTGGAACTAATCGTTAGGTATCATATACCCATTCACAATAATTATTGTCATGAGCGAGAAGGCACTCTGAATTTTCATGACTGAAAATTAAAGAGGCTTAATTAGGATGACAATGCGATGATAAATTTAAATGACCTAACAAACAGATTTGTAGCAAAATTTTATTATTCTTAAATTCAAAATGACTTTCATGTGACATAAAAAGTAAATGCAAATATTAAACCTGTAGCAACATTCTTTATTATGTTTAATGCTAGGATGTAAACCTAACCCATTCTAATACGGATGTTAGGAACTAACTACGAGATTTAAAATTTCATGAGAATAATCAGGATACTTTATTTCATAACCATCAATTGATATTTTACATCACTGGCGTTGGCGTCGGTAACAAGAACTCATTTAAAGTTAAGAGACTAACATTTACCAAAGCTTAGATCCTAAAGATAAATTCACAAAACTCCGTGTAGTTTGAGGTGCAGTCTACACTGTCACACTCAGGTCCTGATAAAGCATTACTAGAGCCCTTTGTTACTACAACTATATGTAAATCTTTATATATATTAGCTCAATTTTGTCTAAAAGAATTGTTGGAAGATCTAATGATCCATAAATAAATAAAGAGCATTTTTATATAGCGCTTATCCACTTATGTGCTTTAAGCGCTTTACATGGGTTACCCAACAGGCCATTCCCAACCAAAGTACCTTCTGAACCCACAGAGGAGCAGCAAGTTAAGTGCACCACTCTTGCATTCTGACAAGATCTTTCACTGCCTATAGTCAGGTACTCGTTTAACGCATGAGTGAGGCGAAGAAATGTGTGTAAATAGCCTTTCTCAAGGACTAAACGTCGACCTGCCGAAAGCAGGACTCGAACACCGAACCTCTCGATCCGAAAGCCGAGCGTCTACCACTACACCACGACGCCACACCATAGCCCTTTTGAGAGTATCGGACATGCCTTCCCTAACTCTACTCTTTCAATGTCTCCTGATCTTTTATTTATACTTGTTAAAAATGTGGTAACCATTAACAACTAAGAATAAAGTTTTGGGTTCTAGCTTTTACAGATTTGAAAAAAAAGTTATTAATTATTTAAACACAACCTCAATTATTCTTTCATGCCGAAACCTTAATTTTTAAAAGTCCAACCTTGAATAACCATTGCGCATTGTAACAATCTCATAAGGTCTGAAGCTGACTTTGGGTTCGGGAAGAGATCTAAGATCAACATGACAACCAAACAGACCAAGGCACACATAAACTAACATACAATTCTTTTTTTTTGTTAGTTTAGCAGTCTTTCGTTCCCTGTTCTATTAGTGATGCGAACAGTGTAAAGCACTTTGACCTAATGATAATAATTACCTATATTATTATTATTATTATTACTATTATTATTATTATATTCATTATTAATGTCTTTTTCATTACTATTAGATAAAGTTAGGAAAAATACGCACAGTCTATGTCGACTTACGAGAATGTAAGATTAAGGAAATCTTTACGTTTTGAAGGTTCTTTGCTTTTACGTCTATTTATATCTCTCCTCTTAATTTCACTTTCTGTCTGTCTGCCTCACTATTTGCTCCATTGCTTGGTTGTCTGCTTCTCTATCTCTCTCTCTCTGTGTCTCTCCCGCTCTCTATAACTTTTCATAACAGCATCTAACTGTAATTCGTTGACAGGCACCATGAAGCCAAGCTTAATTACTCTGTTAAGGAGCTTAGCCACATGCAGAGTGCGAACTGTACTACATTTGCAAGTCTGCCTCAGTACAAAAGGCTTCTTCTAACATAATTAAACTCCAGATATAACCATACCAATACTGACTTGTTGAAAATGAAAAAAAAGGAGCCAAACTCCATCCTTCAAAGGTAATAACAAACCTTAACCGTTAGAGCTTAAAAAGTTTTAATCTGCCCGGTCTTATTTTGCAAGTTCTTATTTTGAAATTTGAATTAATTACACAACACCCCCCACCAAAAAAGAAAGAGCGGTAAAGATTGTCTGTAACTTTTAAAACTACTACTTTATTAATAGTGTCAATGTCTGGCTTTCTAATCCTCAAACATTATCACCATTTTGACTCGAACAATGAATTTGTCTGGGTTTCTAAGCGTTAAAAGTAACGAAATTATCAGAACTGTGTGGAATGATGTCTGTTTTTACTTTGATTTGAAATATAACGACAAAGAAGAATAGAGTTGAGGCAAGCAGGGTGTATCAGACACAAGTTACCCAGACTTATTTTGAATAAGTGTAATTTAAACTTTGTAATTTGCTATCGTATAAAGTAGACCATTTTTTATCTTTGAAAAATATTTACTCAAAGTACAGAAAAGCAAGAATTACAATTTCGCCAATGCTTTAAGGGGCATAGAATGCAAGTTGATTAATGGTGATAACTCAATTTGTCAAATTTCCCACTTATGCCAGATATACCCTGGTCGCCAAAAATATCTACTTTTTAAACCGCTTAAACTTTAAGTAAATACAATATTTCAACATCCAACTCATTGAGACCTTAAGGAAACTAAGGGGAGACTTTTAACACACGCAACAAGATTTTCCAGTTATTCTTACTTCCCGAGAAAGGGAAGACTGTCGACCATTTACTTGCTGGTGGTATATCGGTAGCACAAGTGATTCATCGTAGAGAATCTTTGACAAACAAAGCTAAATTTAATAGTTAAAGAAGACAAGACAGGTTAGAAAACTACAACTTCGAATGACTTGTAAGACACAACTTTCTCATTACAAAGCATTCGTATTTTGAACACAAGAAAAACATTTTAAGAGCTTCTAAACACTACAAATTTAATAAAAATGTAATCAAACTTTGCAGAAAGACAATGGAGATTCTTTTTTTTTTTAAAATAAATTTAAAAAAAGGAGCAATTAATGGACTTTTATAAGGCGTCTCCTCAATTGAACTTCCTGATATCATGCTCATTCGCACAAGGTAGAGAGACGCTTGGGCGATAAAGAAAAAAAAAGAGGGAAGACAATAACTTTCCAACATTGCACATAAACAAACTAATGAACGTCTGGATAAGAAAAGACAAGATATAAAATAAAAAGTCAATATGTTCGAGGACTTGAACTTTCACACATCTCCGCCGTATTATCGGTATGTGGTCATGACAAGAATATAATCATACAAAAATACTGCATCTTGTTGTCTCTGAAAGAGGTCAAAAGCGTTCATTTATTACAAACCAAAGAGGATTTTACACTCGTTGCCAAAATGGTTTGCACTATATGCTAGTGTTTTATCACTGATTTTCTAATAGCTTTTATCGCTCAATTAGTGCAGGTTATGTAAACCTTTTTTCTATTGATTCAAAAGTCCTCTAGGATGTTATAGAAGCTTAAAATGTAGAATTTCTAACATATTCTGCTATCTCACCTATTGTTTACTACGCTCGACTTAGCCTCGCTCAGGACATGTATAAATCAGAATTGTTTATGGTAGATATAGGGAAGTCGTTTAATGGGTGTAATCCAGTCTTAGTGTCTGATAAATGACGTCAAAGCTCGCACAATGCTGTCTGTGAATAGTGTGATTCTGTCGACCTTTTGAACTCGAAATCTCTGCATATGTGACACAGCAATTTAAGGACAGTTTGAATTCTATCGAACACAATTGATAGAACAAAGATTCGATATATATGTCGATATGTATATATTTTATAATTTATTTCTGTGAATATGAAATTCTTTCTCTTAATATTTGGTTTATGAACAGCTATGTAAAGCACACACAGATCAACCTATTAGTGGTCGTTATATGCTATACAATATTATGAGTTATTACTCTTATCATTATTATAATGTTTATCGTCGACGAAACAAATAAAAACGTACCAGCTAGTCTAGTACTCTGGGTTGCACACACTGTAATGTAGAAGATTGTAACAACAACAACAACAAAAACTTATCTATCTCTCGTTCGCTCTTTCATGCCTTTTTAAAACCAGATATCCCTTTCTGAGTCATTTTTACTTTAGAATTACAAAATAGCTTGCCTAATGGCCTTCTCAAATTTTCATCAAGGTGTAGAGTATTGCAAAAGAAATGGAAAATCCTTGGTATCGTCTCTAGCTTAGCCGTCACACATCTTTGATACAAACAAAAATATAGAAATAAATATTGAAACATTCAACACAGAAAAACAACATTTGAGAGACTCGAAAACCTTAAAAGATCTTAAATACAACAACAACAACAACAACAAGAACCACAACAACAACAACAATGAAAAAGGCAAGAGCGTTGGTGGACTTACACTATTCAACCATTTTGTACACAACCTCACAGTGACTTCTTAAGATTGAAACGAATGATTCCCTACACTTATGTAGTTTTGCATAAAAGTATATAAATACTGCGGTAGGTATTGCTTTTTTCACAGGTAAAACACTTATGTTCTTTAACCTGCACAAGTCGAAGATAGGGAAAACTTGACACAATCACACATGAATTAAAAACCAATAGGCATACAGGATATCAAAGAAAACTAATAAAAAGTGTTACACTGCAGTGGAATCCTCAAAAAGAATGGTTTATTTAAAAACGAAAAAGTATAAGTTAACAAATGGATGCTCGATACTTAAATAACATATCCAGTCAACCGAAATTCTGGGTTTATGCATGAGATTTCGTGCGCACAAAAAGATAAATGAATCCACACGGGAAGCTAGTGGCAGCAAAAAGACCTCTACATCAACCTTTTTAACTATATCAGTGTTTGTCTTTTTTCAAGAACCTTAAACTGTTTAGATGTATCGATAAACTTGATGGACTTACATGGAGCTAATTTAGCAATTTGGGGGTTAGCACTGATTAGCCTAATTGTCAAGCATTTAGTATATTACAGAAGATCTAGATCTTCCTAGATGTTGAATAGTTTATCTAAATGGCTATCGAATTGAAAGTTTTTTAAGATGGCAAAAATTAGCTATAAATCGATTATTATTTTGGTTTTATAGAAGAGCAAAAAAGCACACCAAAAGACTAAACTAAATTGTCACAAAAGCACGAAAGTTACTTAGTGTGAATCTGCTATCTCTTAAATATTTATATAAAGAATGAATGTCAGCCAAAACAGAGGAAGGCGACACCCACCCTGCAAGGATTTTTTACCCCACGGGCAAAGACTTAGGGAGCTCAAAGGAAACAAACGATAAGTAAATAGCTTCTTTTCGTAAAAAAAAATTTAATTGAACTAGAATTAGAAGATTATTCTAATTGAACCTTTTGATCAAATGAAGGACACATTAGGAGGTACGTTGTGGCAAAAAAGAGAAAATGCTACATTGATAGAGAGATAGGGAGAAAGAGAGAGATAAAGTGAGAGAGAGAGAGAGAGAGAGAGAGAGAGAGAGAGATAACATTTCATTTTTTAATGCATGTGCTGGTAAAATAGAGTAATTTACTCCAATATTCATAACGTTAGAATATGCCAACCTAACTGAGCATTGCTTGTTTTCAATACATGTATTTATATTTGTATTGAATGAATAAACTTGAACTGAACTGAATTGAATATAATATTTTTTTGTAGAAAAAGGCAGCCAACTTGTAAAATCTACTCTCGATCTCAATGAAAATCTAAACGACTGCCTGTTGAAAGCATAGGCTAGTGACTCGCCCACTTCGGCTCACCAGCAGAGATGTGATATGATCCCGAGCTCAAGGTGTTTTAAGGCCTAAAAACACAGAAAAGTTATTTCAGAACCGAAAAAAAACAACAAATTCTATATCTAGTTTTTAATCTATAAATTTACATGTGATATACATAGCCTAATTATCAAAAAGAATGCAAGATCTCAATCTAGATCTAGATTTAGTCTTATCGTCTTCAAAAACATTAGCTACTAAGCGTAGAGCTACGTTTTGGATCAAAACTCGACACTCTATCAATGCATACTGATGCGAACCTGTCGAACGAAGCTTTAATAATTTCTGTGGATGTGCACATTACGAAAATATTGAATTTCGCTATGAAAATGGCATATGCTCCCAGAAGTTCGAGTAAAACTAGTTACGTTTGGGCAATGGAATAATGTTGCTCTAATTTATGTAGAGTCAACTCGATCCATTGAGTCACATTGATCCGCAGCAGAAAATAGTTTTACTCAAACTTCCGGGAGTGTCCGCCATTTTGATAGCCAAACGCAATTATTTTGTAATGTGTACAGTCTCAATAATGTAAAGATGACGCACATTCAAAATCAAGACTAGAAGTCAACATGTTTGCAGGTCAAGGCTGATCAACCATGTCGGCAACTATTCATGCCACTACTGACCTGATAAACTTTTGAGAACATGTTAAAAATTTAGTGAAGGTACAAGAGTAAAATCTCTTAGTCTTCATATTGTTGTGATAAGATCATAAATGCCAGAAATAACATCACATTGACTGTTGCAACCCTACACAGAAAGATAATAAATAAATATGTTTAGAGTCCTCCACCGCCGAAGGCAGTCTCATGACTTTACATATTTACCCCAGCAGGCTTATACACACTAGAGTAAATTCAACTTATATTTCAGAGAATCACAATACGCCAGCCTTTTAGGCGCTCAAGTACTAAAATTCCACAAATTTCAAGCACTGTCTTTAGCTAGGTACCCATTTTACAGGTGGGTGGACTGAGGAAAGTTAGGGTAAATTGCTTTCCCGAGGTAATCGATAAATACCTGTAGTATAGATCTAAAAGTTTGTTTGGGACAATCAAATACGCAAATAGATAAACAGACAGACAGTGTGAAATGGAAAAGCTAGCACAAGAGAGAGAGAGAGAGAGAGAGAGAGAGA
>BMAT01001435.1:402905-413746 GCA_019649035.1 Elysia marginata | reverse complement strand
ACTCGCTTATTTCAATGGGAAGATCTTAATCGCACCAAAGGCAACTATTTAAATCTGGAAGCACACCAACACTTAGCTGTTAACAACAAACACAGAGAAGAAATGATAAAATTTAAGGTATACCTCATATAAATTATAAATCTAGAGATAAGAATAAATAGTGGAGGCAGCCACTGCGCGATCAAATGGTTGAAAGATTTAAAGGTATGAAATTACTACTACTACTACTACTACTACTACTACTACTACTACTACTACTACTACTATTACTACTACTACTACTACTACTACTACTACTACTACTACTACTACTACTACTACAACTACTACTACTACTACTACTACTACTACTACTACTCTTACTACGACTACTGCTGCTGCTTCTACTACTACAACTATTGTTACAAATACGGTTTAGCAACTGCTCATAAAATACTACTTATATATACAATTCACTTATAAATTTTAACAAACCAACCCACGTACACAAATAGAAGAGGAAGGGACAACAACGGAGAGGAGCAAAAAGTCTTGGCAGCCAAAGCGATCTTAAGACAGATGTGAAAGGCAAGTTGAAAAATCAATTGGAACAAAAGGTTACGCAACATCCAATTTTTATTATCCACCCGATCTTACAGTGGGAACCGCTTTACAATTTTCTTACCTTAAAACTTTTGTCAACTTTAGTGGCTCACTCTCTACAGGGACGACTGTGGCGACGGACCTGCCTGTCTTGTTAGCAGTGGGCTAGAGAGTCGACAACCGGACGCGGACCTAAGTCGTACGCCGAACGATTGAATCAAAAGGGATCAGAGCAGCAGAGATGTAAAGTAATATAGATGATCTCGATCTATGCTGTTCTGCCTACCTAGATCTTGATGGTTGGTTGGGAAGATAAATGCGCACTTGCCGTGCAGATCAAGGATGAGAGGCCAGGAGTTTATAGGAAGGACGGTAGCCAAGGGATTATACCGGCACCACGCTTGCCGACAGTCCAGCCTCACTCAACCCCATCACGCCGCTGTCTAGCAGAATAGTTGTCTAAGCTTTTTTTCCCACCCGCCCACATCTTGTCCTCTCTTCCTTTTGTCTTTCCCTCATTTGTTCTTGTGGAGCGGTGAGTTAGTTCTCGCAGGCGCGGCTAGCAGCGGCTGAGGTGGACAGAATTAGAAGTGTCTAGCCGAGGTATCACCGTTTTAGTCTACCTGGTGTTTGTGAGCTGATTTGAATATAATTATATGATAAGTAAACTATACCTCTCTGCTCCCCTCTTTTATAACCCGTCATACAGATCCATTCTCACACATTTTTTCAAACTGTGCTTTGGTTGTGCAGCGTACAATTTACATTATTTGAATAATTATAGAACTTCATTAAAAAGTTTATTTTGGTCGATTTTCATATCCTATAAATCAAGACTTCAATCCACCAAGAAATGCTCCGCTTTCAAAAAAAAAAAAAACTTTTGAAGTTCGTCGCAATAAACGAAATTGGTGCTTTTGCTATCTGCAAACCAAGATATCGATATGGCTGAGACTTTCCTGAAGACTTTATTTCAAACAAAAAAAAAAGTTTTCGAATAGCGGAATAAAAAATGTACAATACTGCAGAGACAATTGAGCACATTCCTCTGGGCTATCTGCTATACAAAAAGAAAAAAAAAAGAAAAATTTGGAGTCCTCTATAAACCTTACCACCAAACTGTTTGGCCCACTCTTAGAACTTAAAAAAAGCTGCAATATTTAGAGCCGACATGTTTCCAAAAAAAAAAAACAATACCGGGTACATGGGTAAGTACTCGAAGAAAAAAAATAATAATGGCTGCCGAACGAAAGGGATACGAGTTTAAAAAAAAATTATAGTGAAAGACAATGATGTACATATTTAATGTGTATATAGAAAAAATATGTTCATATTTTATATATTTGAAGGACGCAAGGAAAGTGAACAAGGTTTACATTGAATGCACTTTGTACAATCCTTTAAGACAGATGTTAGCGCCACTGAGCACTTTTTAGTGGATTTTAGGCGCTCTATAAATAAATTATTATTATTATTATTATTATTATTATTAAAAACGTAGCTATTCACGTGAGTTTTAGTCATCTAAGTAAGGTAGTAACTGTCTTTGACATAACAGAAAAGTACTGACACCTAAGTTGAAAGCCGAGCAGTCAATAACGTTAATAATTGATGTAATTTAAAATAACATTTTAATGATCGTTGTGATTCAGCTTTTTTGTATCAGTTATATACGTTACATCCAAATGGAACAGTATGTAATGAAAAGGCCGGGCTACCAACATTATTTTAGCAAGCAAAGAGAAACGATGTATTTTTTAGAATGTTCGATTTTGCTTTCTAAGACACTGCAGAAACAAGGCAAAGGTTAAAAAAGAACATAGGAGTGGGGATTTATAGGGTGGGTCAAAAAAAAAAAGCAAAGAGTAAAAGCTAACCAATCTCATGCAAATCAGCTCACAAATGCTAGGTACGCATCCAGTTTGTCACAGTTTATCGGCTATGTAGTAGTCTTTACCTAAGGAATTCATAAATCTAGGCCTCCTACTGAGTTAACTAAACTTTCACACTGATCTCTTCCAGAAAAGTCTAAATCTAGATCTAGGTTAAAAAATTAAACTAGAATCTTAGCCTAAAGAAACTATCTAGATCTAGATTAGACTCTTAATTCTAGATCTAGCTAGATGTGAATTCTTGATCTCACCTTAGATCTAGATCTAGATCTAGAAATGGATTCTAAAGTCTTCTTAAATCTGATAGTTCGATAAATTGATTGGTTGACTTTCATTTAGTTTTTAAAAAAATTAAAACGTGCCTGTGACAAACTCGTCCTGTGATAAACTGGTATGCTTCCCGGTGGTAAGTGGCAAGAACTTAAATAACTTAAGGACGGTCAAAACAAGAACCTTACGGTACCTTACGGATAATGGCACTAAATTTAATGCTCTGTTCAGACTCAAAGCCATCGGACCTGGCTCGTCCTCACTCTGGCCAATAGGACGAACTTCTCTTGTGCTGAAAACCTAAATGGTGGACCCCTCAGCGAGCTCTTCTGTCACAGAGTGTGGGTAGTTAAAAAATAAAACAAACTCTAGTGCTGAACCTAATTGCCTAAAGATTCATCATTCCCAAGGAGAAGTACTGTAAACGATTTTTAAAGTTCATGCAATAGCCCTATTTTACATCTTACAAGGGTTCGATCACGATATTTCATAATCTTTAACATGACAACCTTCGAGTAGCTCCAGGAGAGATATTAAATGATTAACAAGGTGTCGTAAATGACAGCTCAGCGCTCACCTTTTGCGCTCTGTTTTACAGTACTCGCGTACATAATTTTCAAGGGCTTTTTTCCCCTCCAACCCTTTCTTCCTATTCTCATAAACCAGATCGGTTATACTGACAACCTGTTATGATAAGGATTCTATTGTTTAGAGGGAAAGCTCATTAACTTGTTCTTTTTGTGGTTCATGGTGAAAACAAGATAATAAGTCTTTTCATACGATGCGTGTGTCGTAGTAAATTCAAGCAAGGTTTCTAGACCGAAGACATTGAAAAACCTATGTCTTTATAAATCAACATTTGTTTTTTACATGGGCGCATTATATGTGAAGGGAAACACGAATCCCACCCGTTTAACCGGTCGGTCACTAATACATAGCTTTAGTATGGCTTTATATGCGTCATGTGAAAAGTCCATGAGTCATTGATAAAAAAATTTACAGTCACTCCGGTATGCACTAACATAAAAAAAAATTAACAATGTTGTCTTATCCTTGCAAGGCATTTTCACATCAACGACCATCAATAATACTCAAGCAATACATGATAAATCAATCAAAAACAAACATATCACAATACTGCACAATAGCCAAAACGACGAAGAACGTTATTTATTCATAACGTTCCGTTAACAATATAGTGCACATCGAGTAACAAAAAGCATACGGAAGAAAAAGTTGAACGCTTTTAAGATTTTTTATTTTGAAAACATTAGCTGAAACAATCAAGATGAATCAAATTTGTTAAATTTTTATCACCGTTTTCAAGTCTTCCATGCACAAACATCAAAATTCTAGAGTTCAGCCATTTTAACACTATTTCATTTCATTTTTCTGTAGAATAAGAACAAGATTTGGTAAACATTTAAATTTAGAAGAACCCAATTCAAAGTAAGTTGAAGCTTTGTATGTCAAAGACATTCCGTTTGATTCACAGTAAAGGCATTACTAAAGATAGCCTTTACAGAGTCCACAATTATTCATTTATAACTTTTGTCATAGCCCTTAGCTGTTTATTTTTCGGAATTGACCCACAAGTATGTGCTTTTTCCAGGGCCCAATGAAGTTTTGATAGTAAAACAACTGCTGAATAAAGCCAGTTTTACTCATTGTTTGAAACGATAATTAAAGGAGCGACTCTCTGCACTACTTCATGTTTCGCTCGTATTTTTACTTCATTTTGAAGAAAAAAATGACTTGAAACCAGTCCAAACGAATCGGAATTTCAATTTGAGGACACGACTTTTAAAAGTAGTTTTGAAGCTCTTTTGTTCTATTTATTGAAGTTAATAGAGGATCTAAAATCTTTAAAAAATGAAGTAGATATTTTGATGCAATTTTTAATGTCCATGGGCTCAGAAAAAAAGTGAATGCACTGTTCAAAATATTTATGCCTAGAAAAGTCAAAGTTGAGACATTTAATTTCTTTGAACTGGTTGCAAGACAAATGTTTTCAACAATTTTTTTTCTTGTGAGCCTAAAGAATATTGCTTCATGCTTCACTCGTACTTTTCCTACAACAAAAACTTTACACTTTATTGTCTAAGTTCATTAAAAAAAAACCAAATAGTCTAGGTTTCCTCGGCGTCGTATAATTGAACAGAGAGTGCCTTTCCAGTCAGTTTTAGTTTGTAGTAGTATCTTCATACTCTCTGTTGTTGTGCTTAAAAAGAAATCTTCCTTAATGGTTTTTTTGTTATCTTATGTCTTGTATCCAGGGCGAATGATTTGTAAACCGGCAGTTCTTCTTTTTATTTTAATAAAACGTCATGTAAAGGTCAAATTTTGCTTCTTTTTCTCGGTATTTCACGTCAACAAATCATTTTATATCTTTCACTAATATACTTTATAAGGGGTTTTGACCTTTGGAAGCTTAGAGTAATAATTTGCTCAAAACTTTGAAGGCGAAATTCGCGATATCCAATTCACTCACTCGGCATACAAGATTTGTGAGGATTTTTTGCTGTCAAATGTATTATTTGCTGTCATTGGTGCTTATAATGTTTTGTATCATTACAGTTTTATTTCTCCAATTTTTACATTTATCTTTATGTTCTAGTCGCCCGAAAGCAAAGACTAATAGCAAATCTTTTTATTGTTTCACTAACTAAGCCATCAATCACATACTGCGAAGATATATCAATACCGATAAATAACCAGTGCTTTATTGTTTAAAGGCTAAAAGCTGTAAGAGACCTAACAAATTCAGATCAAATCAGATGAACATGAAAAAAAAACAATGCTGCGTAAAAAAAATAAACTAAAGGATATTAATATATTAAAAGCAATATGTGGCAAAAGCCTGGCATGATTTATGCTAAAGTTTTGACCTTTCAGTTTAACTCATTTCATCAGCCAGATTTCATTTTTCACAGTCCTTTCTCACCCGCCTAAACAAATAATCGGTGATAATATATTGTATATCCTCCCAGAAGAAAACTAATGGCAATATTATATTATGGTTTTAAAGTGACCGTATTCAAATAATTTTAATCGAATTTAATTCATATATTTAGGACATAATTATGTCTCAAGATTATTACAAGTGATATTGTGTAGAAGGAATTATTACATTAAGATTAATTTAGCCTAGGCGATAAAATTTTCACAAATAACATTTATATGGCGCCGTGGGTGAATCAATCGGATGTCGCAATTTTCATCTTTAAAGGCTTTTCCTTTTGAACTAGATACTTTTATAATCTTCCCAACGTTTAAAAATTTCATAACATTATCAATATTTTGTTGGAAAATATTAAAACTTTAGCTCAGGTAAAATACGGAAGAAAGGAAGAATTTAGGGGCATTTGAATCGTGTTTTCTAAAAAAGCAATTTCCGAATAAGAACCCATTCGTCCTAGGTGCGAGATATTTTAATGCGCATTGATAAAGCGTCTTTGAAAACAACAGATAAAAATTTAGCAATAGCAGCAACAGCGCCAAAATTATAAATATTGATAAGTTGCTTGTAATTATGGACAGATACTTTGTTGTATAATATCAGTTGAATTAAATAACGGTTAAAGATCCAGATTTTACAAACAACTTTGCCCGACAGTTGGCACAAGTATGCAGAGAAAACAATTTGTATTATAATAAATGAGCGCATTTAGGGAGATCGTGAAGGAAATATAACTTACTTTGCCAATAAGGGAAGAACAGTTGATGACTACTCCAAAGCAAGCAGTTACCTTTTAAAACTTTAAACTAGAATGCCAGTTTATGCGAAACCATAATCTCACCACTCTCTAAACTTCACGCTTCCTATAAAAGACAGACGCAGGTTTGCAAATCAGCCAACAAACCAAAACGACCAAAAATAATTCAAAGAAACAGATTGAAATGGAACCCCATCAATAAAGAAATGACTGTAGCTATTAATGAAAAGGAGATTTTATTCTTTAAAAGAAAAACAACCCACGCTAGTAATAATTTTCAGAGTCTTTATACAGTCTTTTTAAAGAAAATACTTGCAAAAATTCTAACCTAAGGCGAACGATATTACTATTGGATTTTATTGGTCCCCTCAAAACTCACTGATAGTATTCCCGTGATTTATCATTATTCCATCATTAATCAATATAAAATCCCCATTAAAAATGCTAATAGTTTTGGAAAGAAAAATAAGTTTCTTACAAGTTAAAAAGGAATTTAACAACATCCACGAGTAAATATCTAATAAGGCTAACCGCTAAAGTGTGAATATTCTCACGATTTTCACTCAATTACAAAATTATGTGAGGTAATTGAAGGGAAAGATTTGAAATATGTCTAAGCAACACGAAGCTTTTCACGACGCATTTAAATGTGCAAAGATTAAGACTTAGTGTTGTACATTAACAGCTCCATTAAGGTAATTTTAGGAAACTTGGAAGAAAATCTTTGGGGAAATTTTAACATTTTCCTTACAAAACTCAATTTTTTTAGACACCTTTATCTTTAAACTTATATTAAAAATGATTTCCGCACCGTTTTTAACCGCCATTTATGAAAACATTTATTGTATGAAGTGACTCACGTGCCAGTCTGCTCGATATTTTTTTCACCCACCTCAAAATGATGTCAATAAAAGAAATATTTTACCTTTAAAAATTTTAGTTCAATGCGTTGAAATGTAAAACTTTAAGAGTACCTCTGAGTAAAGCTCTTAACACTTTTCCATGACTTTAACAAAAACCTTATAATAACCTACAGACCTGTCGAAATATTCATCTATTTAAAAAAATAATCAAAACTTGTATATAATCCAAGCGCATGAAATCGTAGGTCTTTGTTTGCGTTAGTTTTTATTAATTAATCATGCAAGAATCTAGTGAACTGTTATGGCGAGTAGTTTTTACTCAAACATTTAAGTTAGACCAATATAATGGTTACCATGTTGAGGCTCGTTAGTCCAACTTTGTGTCGATCAAGAAAGAGACGAAGTAAGCTAGCGTAAAATGTTAGATTCGGCGTACCAATAACCTGAATAAAGATCTACAGGAATACAGGAGAAATCGTCTTGTTAAGCCTTAGGTGCATCTATGGTTATGATCTCGATCCCAACCTATCCATGCAGAATTTGTATGCGTGCAACAGTTTGTAGACTTGGTTTTCGAATGGGGCAGTGACAGTGATTTTGGGGAGGCTACCCCATGTCTCTACTTTCCTAAGACCAAAATCGTTTTTTTTCTCATAATAAGTGGAATTTTTGTTTTGCAAGTTTTAGCGATGAGCTCTAGTTCTTGTGTCTATCTTGAATGTAAGATAGTCATCAACACAAATGTTATAGAAACCGTTTGTTAGTTTGCTTGCTTCTATCAAATGTGCACGAAATCTTTTGTTCATTTTACTTTGAAGGTCGAAAGGCTTGTAGTTTGCTCGTAGCTCAGATTCGATATACTAGATTTCTGCTATTAAAATGCTGGGATTTTGTTTGTACCAAATTCATTGTTTTAAATGTTCACATAGACGATTATCGCGGACTGCGGTGAGGTTTATATTTTTTTATGCTTTTGACTTACAGCGATAGCTAGCATATCTAAGAAACCTAAACTAAGCCTAAAGACTTTTATTTACAAATACTGCCCCCCCCCTAAAGCTAGTGTATTTGGTCGAGATATGATCAGAAAACGATGTTGCTTTACTCAGTATTTTGTTTTTTAAAACTCAGCCCATGCGTTTCATTTAAAACCATAACAAATGTTTTTTTAATGATGTCAGAAAAGACAAAGACTGCCGTGAAGACAACGTATTTGGTCAAGGTACAAGTAGGTAGTGATGATGCAATACAAAATATTTCGCGGCTTAAATGACGGGATGTAAAATAAAAAAAAGTACATACTCTCAACATTTTTGCTTATCTCACTTATATCAGCTAAAAGTAATTTTAAAAGCCCACTTGAAAATAAAAACACTGATGATTATCGACACTACAACTAAAAGATCTTTTTATTCGGAATAATTGTATAGCCTACGTGATTTATTATGACCCCGATTCGATGGGTTATACGCGAATGCCTTCGTTAATTTCTCGTTAGTACTTTAATGAACTTGAAAATTGTTCACAAAAATACACGAACTTACACGTCTTGTTTCAGTCAGTGAACTTTCATTACGCAGGTAAATTCAAAACGTCCTTAAAAGTCTTTTTAAACAATTTAATCAATGCGTTTTCTTTTTTTCATCAAGGCCGAGTTAGGCCTCAATACGTAATTACTGAGGGTCAGCTGAAGTTCACCAGCTATAAACAAAAGTGCTAGGCTTGGATGGATGAAACCCCAAATCCTGGGTTTCAAAACGCAGTCCTAACCGCATTTGAATTGTAACAATGGTCTGTTGATGATATAAGGAAAATCAGTTCTACATTTATGAAATGTTTTTTTTTTCGAAGAAAAAGGTTTCCGTACGTGGTGATAATTTTAGTGAAGGAAAATTTGGTGATGAGTAAAAAAAAAAAGAACAATGAGAGAAAATGAACTCATTGTTAAGAGAGATAACAAGACACTGATATATGGGAAGACGTGAGTTTTGACACGCACGTGGCCTTAACAATTTTGAAAAAGACTTCAAATTGTGTATGTTTACATAGCCTACATGTTGATGCTATCACAAGGCGATACATGTGTTGACGTGCCTTTAGATTAGGCCCTATTTGAAAGATAATATTAAGTACACGTTGCCTCTCATATACAATTTTTAAAATGACAGCCTTATGTTTAGGTACACATTTTTAGTTCCATTGTTTTTAGTTTTAAATTTAGCTTAAAAATGGACGCTAATCTTGTTTTGCCCCAAATTCCACCCATATGTCAAGTTCTTTTTTTCAAATGGAGTGAGGAGAAACAAAATCTAATAAAACTTGGACACCCCCCCCCCCACAGACACGTACACACACCATCAAGAGAGAGCCTTATGAAATATGTAGACGTTACATAAAACTTCGGAAGGCACTTTATGAACAAAAGATTGGAAATATGGGCTATTGTGCAATAAAAATAATAAAAAAGACGAATGGTTTTTACGTACGTAGAGCCGACGAGTAATACAAGTTTCTTTATTAGAGTAACACTGGTAAGACTTAGTGGTATGTAATATACCTTTAGTTACAGCTTAGCATTTAATGATCAGATGGCTATCTCATAACACGGTCTCCACCTCTTTGGATAACAGCTGTCCACCATCTAACGAGACCAGTTATGCCAGTTTTAAAACTGATTTCATTGATTTATTAGTAGCTAGAAACCTTCTTATTGTCGGTAAGGAATTACAATAAATCGGAAAAGTCGAAAGTGTGAAGGTATTTACATTGGAGATATAGTATGATGTGCTACTTCTCTCCCCTACTCGCAACTTAAGATAATGTAATAAAGCTCTGTTATCAGTTCCATGTAAACCATCAAATCAAGACGGCAATAGAGCCTTTGTGCAATGTGCACCAGAAGTTTGGAATGCCCTTCCCCTTTCTATAAAGGAGGCTACGTCTGTAAATCAGTTAAAGGCCATATTGAAAACATAATTATTTCTTCACGTTTTCTGAGGACCTTAATTAGTATGCCTCAAGAAATTTATCCAACTACCGATGGTCAATGTATATCCTTTTTTTTTTTAATTTTTGTACATGCACCTTTTGTTTTTCTTCTGTTAGTTTGAATTGTTAGTGGATTATGTTTTGTACAAAATTGTCATTATGTACTGTCAGCATTGTTTGTTTAGGTAAACATACTATTGTAAAGAGCTTCGAGCTTCAATAAAATGGACATCACAGTAAAATTCATATCTTACAGCATCAGAAATACGGATACTTGCAGCGTATATATCAATCAATCGTCACCTTAAGCCTAGCTGGACCCCTTACCCCATGCCCCCTCTCTTAATTTCTCTCGCCATCACTCTCTCGGGTCCCCCTTAGTTATATCTTTCATCTTTGTATCTTAATTGAGTGTTTCCCTAGAATAGAATAGCTAATTAACAGCTAACAAAGTCACTATAGTACGAGACTGAGCTTCAATTGTTTGGCTCCGTGGTGACGCTGGACGGTCCCATATGGACTGGGTATAG
>BMAT01001435.1:383905-396201 GCA_019649035.1 Elysia marginata | reverse complement strand
CATTAATTTATGACCTCATTTATTAGTTTAGAATTATCCCAAGGCCAGAATCAGACCATTTCCTTATATGTATAACATTTAAAAAGAGCCACGTTTATATGGATCAAGGGTCTTAAGTGCAAGCTCACAGCGATTCTACTAACTTAACACCTCTAAACAATCTTAAATGGGATGAAGACAAAAGACAGTCTTTTATTGAAAGTCTAAGCGCTAAACTAATCAACAATTGGGTCAATTTCATGGGGTATTTTTTAGAGGAAAAATAAATGACGCAGTTAACTTGCTTAATAGCAGCATACAAGAATGCTATCTCCACCGAGGCGCACGCAGATTTGAAACTTCACCGCAACCTGCTTGGTTTGACTCGGATTGCGAAGACAGCAAGCGCTTGAAATATGAAATGCTTCATAACTTTCATCATAGCAACTCCGCACCTGACCTAGACCACTATATAAGGGCGCGACGTAACTTCCGCGAGTTATGTAGACTAAAGAATAGAGCATTCAATAGTATGCAGGCTAAAACGCTGATCGGTAATAGCTTAAAGTCGAATTCTAAAGACTTTTAGAAGCAAATAAAAACACTTACCTCACCAAACCGCCAAACTAACTGTACTATATCTCCGAAACAGTGGTATGACTATTTTAAAAATCTTCTGAACCCTCTTGCTGGAGTAGATAACCCGGTTGAGCTAAATATAGGGGCTGGCATAAATCCTGTACAATTAGAAGGTGGCATGAATAATCCTATAACTAAGGAAGAAATCCAAAACGCGATTAAGAAAATGAAACCTGGTAAGGCCAGTGGGCCTGATGGCATCCCCTCAGAGTTCTATACTTGCATGTGTAAGATTAAAGTTTTCTGCGACTATCTTGTCACCCTTTTTAATTCGGTGTTTTAAAGCGGTATTTTTCCAGACGAATGGACTAAATCGTCTATTTTTGCTCTTCATAAGAAAGGTAACGTGGAAGATGTTAACAACTATAGAGGTATAAGCCTGCTTAATGTACCTAAGAAAATATTCTCTCATGTTCTGACCACAAGATTAAAACTCTGGAGTGATGCAAACAAACTCATACCAGAAGCTCAGGTTGGGTTTCAATCGTCCTACACGACTGTTGACAATATTTTTGTCCTTCAGTCTATGGTGCAAAAGTATTTTGGAAAAGAGAAAGGTAGATTTTATGTCTTCTATGTTGATTTCTTCAAGGCGTTCGATTGGCTAGATAGAAAGAAACTGTGGTGCATGTTATCTAAGTATGGCTGTCAAAGAAAGATGATAGGTATTCTAAAAGCAATGTATAGAAGCGTGCTAGCATCTGTAAAAGTCATCAAATCTGCTCCAAACAATGCACCAGGAATCATGTGTATTACAGATTACTTTAAATGCCAGAGTGGTGTAAAACAAGGATGTATTTTAAGTCCATTCCTTTTTTCAATCTTTATATCAGAACTGGAAAAGGAACTATCTAGAAGACCCCTGACAACGGGTGTGGAACTTTTGAGTGGAGATGCTCATGCATATAGTCTCTTATATGCAGATGATGTAGCTCTGTTAGCTTTTTCAATTTCAATTCAACAGTTTTATTAGGCCAATATACATGTAGAATAACATTCGATCTTCAGGTATCGTTTTCAAGTATAATTAACAAGTACAACCACCAATGGGGTCAATACACGAAATGTAAACATTCCGGTGCTTGCCACGTGATATACTGACCTGAGCTAAGCGCTACTGCTACTCTGCTAGTAAAAGGCTTAAGCCTGATGTTATGAGTCGGATGTTTTCTACTCTTGTTTCATTGAAAATTTTTAGCTCTCATCGAAAAAAAAGGTAACAACATTTTTAGACGAGTATCATGTTAAAAAACCTTGATTTTTTATAAACGTGTCGATTCGTTCGTGTCCATTGGTCTAGGCTTAGTCGGTCGAGAACGCCTGGTCTATCGAATCAACATTAAATACAATCTGCAAAAAATTGCTCCTTTTTAAATCCAAAGGATCTCTTTATGTTGAACTCCAATTAGTATAAAAATAATCCCCGTATTTATGCTTAGACATGTATCTCTTCTCTGGTGGTTATCATAATTTTAGGACGGAAAATTGCAATCCCGTTGAACTTACAGTGCATGTGACCTTGATCTAGAATCTAGATCTAGACTCTATTTATTTTCATTCAACAATCCGAAATTAATGAAGATAGGCAGAGCTTCTTATGACTTTGACTCAGATCGCAATCTATTCTAATCTAGACATGACTTGTGGCTATTATTCTGACTTCTACAAGTTCTAATACTGGTTGTTCTTTATTGCCCAGATCTCTGGGTTCGATATAGATTTGTTGCACGTAATCCTGCGATTGGCTCGCCGGTGTTAATGAGTTATCATCCTTTTCATTTTGTCAGTGATGCCAGCGGGCTAATGCCAGGATTATTCCGTAAAAGCAGAGCGTGCAATATTCAAGTACTTTTATTGGACTGATATCGATACCGGCTACATCTAAAATGTTCGCTCCTAAATTTTGTTATCTTTCTATATTGCGATAAAAAGCCTAAAAGTAAAAAAGAAATTAACCAATTCAATATGTTATAAAAGTCAGTAATAGTATTAAACATTTTGAAAATAAAAAGGGGATCGATATGCACCCTGTCAACGGAACCTTAAAAATACTGCAATATTATGTTGCTCTTATTCGATACTAATTTTGTACGCTTTGCTCATCAGTTTGTAAAGGCTGGCAGTAAGACGGAAATGAACAAATAATAGGTCTAAAGGTAGAAAGAATATGTCTAGATCTAATAAGTAAAGCAAAAGTCATCAAACGTGTGGAATAAGCGTACCTTAATGAAAATTCGACACATATTCTGCTAGATCTAGATATAGAAACTAGATCTTGGGTCTAATGATTGAGAGCTAAAACTATGTGCTTTGTTGTAAAGAACAGTTCTAGTTCTTTAGAGAACTAGACATGGCTCTCTATTCTAGGCCCAGTTTATAGGCTACAAAACAAAGTCAGAATTTAAAGTTTTTCTTTAAACAGTTAGGTAAACCGAAATATAAGATATGCTGATGATACTGTGTTAATTGCACAGTCAGAACAGTCTCTACAAAAAATGCTGGATATTGTCGTAAAGGAAAGTGAAATAAAAGGACTGTCCCTGAATATTGCGAAGACAGAAAGCATGACTATATCAAAGAAGCCCCAAGCACCATCATGCAAAATTAGGAGTAATGGAACACAAGTCAAACAAGTTAAACAGTTCAAGTATCTGGGATATATGTTAACATCTGATGGAAAATGTGAAACCGAGATACGAAAGCGAATAATCACATCAAAAACAACCTTCAAAAAGCTGTCGCCACCCATGACCATCAGAAATATACACATGGATACAAAAATAAGAAATTTAAAAGTATATGTTTGGTCTGGTCTTATATATGGCTGCGAATGCTGGACAATGAACAACACTCTTAAGAAAAAATAGAAGCGGCAGAGATGTGGTTTATCAGGAGAATATTAAAAGTGTCGTGGAAAGATAAAAAGACCAACGACGAGGTACCTGATATGGCAAATACAGGAAGATTACTTTACAGTACAATCAGAAGAAGACAAATGAAGTTCACAGGCCATATCTACAGAGCACGAGGGATTGAGCATCTTGCAATGACAGGGAAGATCAATGGAAAGAAAAGCCGTGGACGCCAAAGAACAACTTATGTCGACAGTCTAAACACCTGGGCAAACCTGGAGCAGCATACAAGAAGCCAGTTCATGAGGTCCTCTTGTGAGCGACAGATTTGGAAAACCATGACCGTCAATGCCTGCTCCAGGCGCGGCACCTGATGATGATGATGAAACCGAAACGCGGTAATAAAGCGATTCTTTGATGATTGCACGAAGAAGCTGCGAACTTTTTTGATAAGCTTAGCAGACAAGTGCGCACCAGTACAGTGATCCATTCCATAGAAATAAAGTAATCAAGGCTTAGAAACCGCCGTTGAAAACGTCCTTGTCTATAAAATTTTTTATTAAACAATATTTTTTTTCGGTTTACACAACATATTAAGCCTTTTAAACGTAATTTAAAGTACTTTTTCAAACACCCAGTGTTCAGCTGAGGGCTAGGCATAGTGATTACGTTTTCTCAGTCAGCAACTCAGTAAGTATATACCGTGACACATTGACTTCGTGTATTGAGGATCTGCTTTGGAAAGGTCCCACACTTCGCTACAATAATTCAGGATTGGTTTAACAATGCTACTAAAAAGTTGAAGTTGGGTACAGGGCAAAATTTCTGAGTTTTTAGATATCGATAGATAGCAGACTCTGTTCTGAAAATGCAAAGAAAGATAAATGTATTGGAAAGGTTCTGCAATGATTGGGGACTCAAGATTAACACCGAAAAAAGTAAAATGATGGTATTTAGAAATGGCGGCTACCTTAAAAACACAGAAAAATGGGTTTTTAGAAATGAGAAACTAGATGTCGCAACATACTACAACAATCGCGGTGTCACCTTTTCATCAAGACTTTGTTGGTCCAAGTGTACTGATAACCATGCATGTAAAGCAATGCGCTCTATGCATAACATACGCAGAATGTTTTCCAATATCAATGACGTGCAATTTCATATGGCTGCCAAAATAATTGATATCAAGTTAAAACCTATGCTCTTATATGGGTCGAAGATTTGGGGAACCAAAGCTCATGATTGTATTGAGCAGGTACAAATCATGTTCTTTAAATATTTCCTATCAATTGGTAAAGGTACAGAAAACTGTCTTGTTCTGAAGGAAGTTGGTCGATATCCATTATGGGTAGACACAAAGTTGAGAGCTGTCAAAATTGGTGTAAATTACTACATCTTCCCTCCGATAGAAATCCCAAAAAATGTTACCTGCAGCAGTATAGACATTCTGAACTAGGTAGAACAAATTGAGCATCAGATATTAAAAACATACTTTTTTTATACAGGTTTTGACTGGAGTTGGTTTTATCAGCAAGTCGGTGACTCTAAACGTTTTCTTTCAGAATTTAAACAAAGAATGATCTCTATAGACCAACAAGATAACGATTTTAGTATAAGAAGATCATTCGAAATGTATCTCGATTATCACCCGGAAATGAAGCCAGCAGAGTATATAAATATTCTTATCTCAAGGCACCATAGGAGGCTGATGGCCCTACTTAGAACTCGCAGCCTACCCATAATTAATTATCTTTCTAGAATTAATGTAAGCACTAGTAATCTGTGTATAAGATGCTCGTCAAAATCATTAGATAATGAGACCCATTTCTTGTTCGAATGTCAAGCACTAAAAAGTTTAAGAATCTACAGCTTTCCAAGCTTATCCAACATTTCATAAATTGGTGTCTTTATACAATACGACTGAACCAACAATTTTACGAAACCTGTGTTTATTTATAAAAAAAAAGCTCTATACTCAATATGTAAAAAATTGTTAATTTCCTAAATTTAGTGACTGAGATGGTTTTTATGAGAACTTTATATTTATGACATGTTTATATTACTTTGGTATTATGCTGCAAAAAGAAAAGCATATATTGCCTTAAAATTTGAATAATGGCTACATTTCTGCCACGCTAATTTTGTGAAAAATTACTGCTTTCGCTGTTTTGTTATATATGTGTATGTTTATATATATATATAGTTTGCAGGTAAATATTTGCATATATAGATATATATGTGTGTAGGTGTATATGTGTACGTATATGTATATTTAATGTATGTCTATATTATATTATATATATAAATGTCCATTCTGATGTATCATTGTAATGAAAAAAGAACCAATATATGTTATAATATGTATATAAATGTTCATGAATACGTGTACATCTATTGTAATTTGGGCCGATGGCCTTATATACTGAATAAAAATCAATTCAATTTCAATTTCTTCTTCTTCTTCTTCTTCTTCTTCTTCTTCTTCTTCTTCTTCTTCTTCTTCTTCTTCTTCTTCTTCTTACCAACTCTGTGGCCTAGCGGTAAGACACTCGCTAAGAGATCGGGAGGTGCGTGTTTCGATCCCAGGCCGATACGAGTCAAACCAAGGACTTTAAAATTGGCATTAGCAGCTGATATAGCAGCTGATCCGCCTAGTGCCTGGTATTATGGATTTAGTGCTAAGCCTGGTCGGCCCGGTGTCAGGATAATGTGACTGGGTGTTGTGTTTGCAATCGCTCTTTACATCACAGTGTGGCAGTACGCTTTCATTTGTCCCAAGCGTCGTTTCTGTTTTAACCTTGTAGTTGAAAAGAGACGTTAAAATTCAAACAACCAACCAAACTTCTTCTTCTTCTGCTTCTTCTTCTTCTCCGTGCTATTTTATTTTTACTATAATCATTATCATTAATTTTTCATTATTATATATATAGTTTTGATGATGTTATGGCTGCTGTTATTGCTACATTTATTGTTGTTATTCATAAAAACACAGTATCAATACTTCTTTGTTTTGATATTAGCTGTGAGCCAGTCAAAATATGGACTTTTTACAAAACGCAATTTGCATTTTGCATGAGTCTCAAAGGCTATAGCTTTTCGGCTTATTATTTCTAGCTATTTTTTACCTGTATATCTACTTCTTTATTATTACAATGTTAAATAAATATCTCTTAGACTTAACATAATGATATTGTTATATTCCCGTGATCCTTCGGATTACATACGATTTTCAATTGTGTTAGCCTAAAGAGAGATCTTCAATATTAAAGGAGTCACTCAATATTGACAAAAGAAAACTTCTTTCAGCATCCTCTAAACCTATGTCGAAATGGAATGTTGATCTGAAAGCATGTCTATAAAAACATTCCTAAAATTTCCAAGTTGATTATCTAATGCTAACTTGACGCTTCTCCTCTTTGTTCTGGTAATCAAAGAGAATTGAAAACTTGTAACCAATACTAGCAATTCACATCATTAATTGAAAACTACTGTGTGAACAATTACTAGCCTACTTCCTTTACTAAAATAATGAACGATTTTCCATGAGGAAAACGGCATACAAATAAAAATATCAACATTTTTTTGTGCAAAAACGTGAAAAATCACCAGCATACGTATCTATCTAATGACCAAGCAGTTATCCTTACCAAGAATTTTTAAATAACTAAATATAGCATTTTAAATTTCCTAAGTTTAACTTTTGGTTTTAAACGAGTAACGTTTTAAATGACGCAATATCTTTTGGATTTCAACGAAAGAGGTTATAAAAATCTGAACATGACTTTAACTCAATTAGAAGAAGAAAATTACTGTTGCGTGAGTCTTAATGGCATGTCGAATTTTGCAGCAAGGAAACGTTATTCTAGGTTCCATGATTTAATATAGTTAGAGTTCCGATCAACAATTCGATTTACATACATTATTATGGCCTTGTGTTGAACAGCAACATGATCTGAAACAACCATGCAAGGCAATCTACAAGGTGGGAGAATCAAAGGAAGATAAAGGAAGAGTTTGCGTGAAAGCATCTAAGACTAGACTGGAATTTAAATGTGCGATTTTTTTATTTATCTATCTATCTAATATTACAGGTTTTATGCGATGCACCGGAGAAAGAACAGGAGTACTGGGGAAATCATCTTCATGAGCAGAAGACCCGTCGATGATCTTGATCCTGATCCCCAGCTATAATTATGTGGGAATCAAATCCATGCAGAAATTGTATCTGTGTAGTAGTTTATCGATTTGGGTTTTTTAAATTATTTAAACTTGGGGCACTGACAGTGATTTCTGGGAGGCTATTCCATGTCTCAACTTTGCCAAAACCCAAAATTGTTTTTTTTTCCTTTTGCCGAGGTGGTGTTTTGTTTTGCGAGTTTGTAGCAATGACCACTTGTTCTAGTGTCTTTGTTTAATACAAGATAGCTTTCAAATTAAAAAAAAATCTGATTGAAAAAAGATTTATTTGACATTTAAAATAATCATGTGTGGTGGTATACAGGCTAAGTTATAGCATTTTCAACATACAAAAATGCATAAAAAATATTTTTTCTAAAATTTAAAAGATTTTAGTCGCAAGTTGTTTGTTTTCACTTGGACCTGATCTCTGGCTTGCTTACTTAAAGAGTAAAGTAATGCAACTTCTTCGTTAAAAGATTTTAAAAAATGTGTTATTAATATATTTCAAGTTACGGTGCGACATTTTATCATAGTGATAATATTATTTTGTCTTTTGAATATCGTTTAGACCCATTAAACAGCGCCTATTGTAGGGACTTAAGACACGCACTAATGAAGTCTCTGTGTGTGATTTAAAAAAAACAATTAAAAAAAAGAAGAGAGAGAGAGAGAAAGAGAGGGAGAGAGACAGAGAGAGAGAGACAGACAGAGACAGAGAGAGAGAGAGAGAGAGAGAGAGAGAGAGAGAGAGACGTAAACCATAGTTTAACTACGGAACGAAGCAAAAGTACTAAGGCCTACATGGCTGTAGTGCACTTGAAAATTGTTTCAACTCAGTAAAACTAAACATCAACCCAACAATCTAACCAGTTTAAAATATGGTTCCGTTCTGAGATTTAAATTCTTGTATGACAAAAATTTCTACAAATGTTGTGCATCGCTTGAATGCGATTAAAGCGTAAAATTATCGTCCTTACCCGCAAGGAATTGCCACCAAAAAGTAAGTTTTCCAAAACGAACGATAATTTGCGCTGCAATCGCATTACTAATAATAATATTACCACCTCACGTACATCTTTGTTCAATGTACTTTTAAAAGCCGAAGTGGAACTAAAGAATGGAAATCTTATCAAGGTGTATGCACTTACCAAAAATATTGTGCGAACAAAGTTAATAAGGTGCCCGTCTATGTAGTGACTGTGGGTCGAACCATTTAAGCAATCATCTAAAGAAAGGCAGGAAACCAGACAGACAAATAGACATATAGAAATACGGACAGAAAGAAAGAAGGAGACATAGCTAAAAGAATATAGATGGGGGTAGAGACAGACAGGTAAACAAATAAACACACACATCCAGACAAAAAAGAAGACATTATTTATCATTTAAATATAATCAGTATAGATTGGGTTCTCAAACACTATCACTATCAACAAGATCATTTGGGAATGTGAGAAATACAAGGTGCCTGGCATTGTTTTCCAATCTTCGCCATCTTCTTAATTTTTGAAGAGGTTTTATGAAACAGAGTGGTATCGATCAGGATTTCACTTTTCAATGGTCTTAGATGGAAGATTCACATATTTTCTACTCCAATTACGTTTACTGTTTTACTTTTCAATTTTCAGTTCCATCTATCTCATGATATTTTTGAACGATTTTTTTTTAATTTATGAGGGTGTCCTTTGATCTGAGCGTGGGCGATAGTTCGGATTTTAGTGTATGGCTGTCTAGAGCCAAAAAGGAGACATCGCTCATCCTGAACAATCTACACCCACAGAGGGAGGAAAATACTTTAAAAGAACCAACTGAAATTGTACATTTTGTACCAGAGCTAGGTCAAATAGTATTACTAAAATTGTTTTCCATTTGGACCAGCGTCATCCATGATGTTTTTTCGGCGTACAAACCTGTTTTGGATCGAACGAGTTTCCATTCTTGTCCATTCTAAATGTCTTTGGGCTAGTAAACATCATTACCTATTACGTGACGAAAACAAAACGAAATGCGAGCATTTTTCGCTGTCTCTGTGATTCAGCCTCTTCTTATATGTGTTTCCATCAACCTTTTTTCTTCTCGCTCTCAGGATTATCTATACCCTCAAAAACTTACAAATCATCAATCCGTTCATACAAAAATGTTAGACAAGACAAAAATGAAAAAAAAAATGTGAATGCAGAAGGTTGTTAAAACAACATGAGACTAAAGTAAAAAAAAAGTCCTCGTATAATGACGTATATTTCAAACATGACATTTGTAAAAACGGCGAACAAACACAAAGTAATCTTTTTCAAATGCACGATCGACAATACTTAATTGTAATAAGAGTTATATTAATTTTTGAAATAAAAGGTATGATATGCATTCAAAATCATTAATGGTCCTACAGTTACACGGATACATAATGCTTATGAGTGGCTAGAATTCAAAGCTTACTATGGCGCTTTAGAAACGGAGGAGTAAAAACAAGTACGCTTATCATATAAGCTGAACTGCGTGCTGTAGAAAGGTTATGTTCAAAAGACGCTGCATGAAAAGTATAAAAAAAACCCTTAAAATTAAGAGTTAAAACCTGGTTAAAAAATGTTTAATCCATTGTCGATATCTTATCTTTACGTTAGTCTTAAATCTTTAGCAAATAAAATTGCAATCGCTATTTTTCATCTCGCGACCAACAAGTACTAATAGATGAGAAGTAAAATTTTACACACTTCGACCTTCCAGTTTTCAAGATGATAGGCAAAAAAAATGACACTAGTTTTTCCGCTCCGTTTTTTAATGCTGTAAAATAAAGGTTAGGTATAGATGTAAAAACTAGATTAATAGTCTAAAAATTGACTTCCATCTAGAATATACTCTATACTGATATAGAGTCTGTATTAATAATGAGATTATGGCGCAAATTATCGTTCCCTTAGGCAAATTCCCTTTTCGAAGTCAATTGCTATTTTCCCATTCCCAATTAGGCCTCCTAGATAAAGCTTAGATTTTGGGCGCCATTTATAAAAAATTAGGCTCCATGTGTCATGTTTTCTTTAATGTGAAGGTTTTCTGTAATAATTGGAACATCAAATATTTAAAATTGAAGAAGCATTTAATAAAAATACAATTTAGTTCTTTGGAAACTTAATCATTTTTAAAGTGTTGATAAAAAAACATGTAATTTTTAGTTCTTTAAAGTTTTACATGAAAGGGAAATTTGCCACCTCCTTTTTATCTATTATGTATGTCTGTTCGTCTACCCTCTTCCGCTCATCACTATTAGCAGAACTTCAGACTTATCACTAATAATAACATAGAGAACATTTTGTTTGGTACGAGTAAGATGAAGTTTATTACAAAATAATCAACAAAAAGGGAGTTAGTATTTTAAACCGTTTAAAAGATAAAAAAACCACATTGTGTTTTACACTAATTTTTTGATCGAACACATACAGTTATATTTCATTTTTAGCATTCATCAATTTGCCGCGTCAAGTCATCTCGAGAAAATTTTAAAGGCTTGGGGATAAAAATTCAATTCACTTCAACCTGAAGAGTTGAACAAAAAAACCCGATAGATTACCACTCTCTCTATAAGTGAGGCACATCAATAGGAGACCAAAAAAAAAAAGGAGCCCGACTGAGGCCATTAAACCACTCGCTTTGTCGAGCCTTGACAGTCAGATATCTGAGAAACGCACCATCGCTAAAGTCTATCTTTTCTGAATAAGGGAAGGAGCGTTGGTTATTCCATATAAAATACGGGCGTGATTTTTTTCATTGATGAATTACAAAAGCCTAGATTCGATTGTTGGAACCAATAACTAAACTACAAATTTTTTTGTTTCTTGTAGTGCAGTTATGGCCTAAATATGAGGCTTCTCCAACGCATTTTTGGTGGTGCTCTTATCTAGGTGTAGATCTAGACCTAACCGCCAGTTCCAGACAGAAGAAAAGAGTTATGAAGAAACACAGCTAGTTATACCTTTTAATGTTAATTACACAACAGCAATGAGTACATGTTTTATTTTTTGTCTGCTGTTCTTTTTTTATCCTACAGCTGGACTAGAACTGAATTCTTTTATCTAAGATGTAATCAAGGTCTTCCTAGATTGGTATGCAAAGCTTCAGAATCGCTGCCCTGTATCAGTCTGGGGTTGTGAACCTACCTAGACCTAGATCTAAATAGAATACCGAATACGATGTACAGTCATAACCGTGAAAGAGTAATTCTAAGCAAAAAGCGGTAAGGCATAAGTTATTAGTCAAGATATACGTAAGACCTACACGTATTGGCAATACAATTATATCAAACCACCATGTCAAATACAATTTTTTGAAGGTGATAATAACAAAGATGATTATAACAATAGGTGTAATCATAAAGTATTATATATTTTAAGACATAGTGGCAGAAACAACCGTAGTAGTAGTAGTAGTAGTAGTAGTAGTAGTAGTAGTAGTAACAGCAGCAGCAAAAAGTAGCAAAAGCAGTGGTAGCACCAGCAATAATAATAGTAGAAGAAGAATTAACAGCAGCAGCAGTTTAGAAACAGCAGCGGTAATAATAATAGTAGTAGTAGTAGTAGTGGTAGTAGTAGTAGTAGTAGTAGTAGTAATAGTAGTAGTAGAAACAGCAGCAGTAGTGGTAGTAGTTGTAGTAGT
>BMAT01001435.1:330457-355214 GCA_019649035.1 Elysia marginata | reverse complement strand
CAAAACACCTTTCTCGTACGTCCTTTCTCTTGCGAATCATTATATTTCTTATCAGCCTCTATATCTTTTAAACAATTTTAGCCCTGTTTTACTGTTTTAAACTAATAAACTCATTCTATACCCAAAGAAACATACCTAAATTTTAATAAATTTGGTTGAAATCAGTCGTTAATTCCTGGCTACGTTGGAAAACTGACGCTTTATTTAAATCAGGTTCTATCTCCCCCCTCTCTCTCTTTCCCCCCCTCTCTCTCTCTTACTCTCTCTCTCTCTCTATTTCTCTTTCTGTCCATCTATGAATGAATTTCCTTCTTTCTTTTCTTTTCTTTTCTAGAACCTTTATTTGGCTCTCCTCTCTTACCCTCTTCTCTTCTCTTCGAATTATTTCTGGGTGGCTAAGTTGAAGTTTTTTTTTGAAAACCACTGTCTTAAATGTTTGTGGATAGTAACAAAGTTGCCCGCGCCAACTATTGTCATAATGAAATCTATCTTTCTGTTGACCTTCATTCTGTCTGTCTGTATCTCTGTGTTTTTGTTCACATGCATGTTTAGCGTACGGTCTATTTGTTTGTCTGTCTCTATATAAACTCCGCGTGCTACCTCTCAGTCTCTCTTTCTTGTCTCATCCTTTCTCTCCCTAGTAGAGATCCATCAGCGACTGGTAATTTCTAGGTAAAATAAGCCATCAATATTTATGTGTTTTAGTATGTGTTTTTTTTTCCTTTTTTTGAGCAAGTAGATTGGTCACTCTTTTTTAGTTGGAATTTAATCCCTTAACTTTGCAAAAGCACTTCAAGAATGTAGAAATATATATTAATCTGTTTTCTAAACTTTTTACCCTGATTTGCCTGCGATGAAAATTCACCTAAAAAACTAATTGGAACCCAATGCCTTTAAAATAATCTCCAACATTTTTAATTGGATGCATTTATGTTTTGCCTTAAGATATTTACAATCATTGTTGGCCTGCATCACGTTTCAAAGATGAAAACTGCACTGTGCATTTTGAGGATACAGAAGACAAACTGGTATGATAACTTAAGAATGAATACCTTTGAAAAATAACTCATGCCTCTAAGACAAATAATTAACGAATGCTCTTCACCGGAATACAAAAACATGAGCATGTTCAAATCTGATATGGAGTAGTAATTGCTTAAAAGCCTGATTATTTCTCACTCGGATCGAACTACACGAACTGTAACAAGAGCTGTGTTTTTCGACTTCTGCTATCGATTCCCTAGAGAAATGAGTTCCATTTAAAAGCCAGCGTACATTGTAGCCCCAAGAGTTCAAATAATGCAGTGTTTTATATTACATCATCTTTCGTTTCTCATAGGCCTACAACTTCATTCAGAGATTCTGTGATGATAGGCCTAAATAGCCTTCAGTTCGAAATGATCGTCTTGTAAGAAAGTTACAGAAAAACTTTCTTTCATGAAAGAATTTTCTAATATTTCCTATAAAGGAATTCATTTCGGTCACAAAACTTTCATTTTTACCAGTGGGGTGTAGCGCTGTACTGCTACGACCGTTCTATCGTTAATTGCTCTACCTCTGAGATTGCTCTCATACCGTGACCATCCGCTTCAAATTTCGCAATATCTGTTTTCTATATCGCTCCGCTGTCGGTGGTTCTTCCAACGTATACAAAACAACGACAATATAAATGTATATATATATATATAACAATATATGTCTTTCTGTGTAATCCTTAGAACTGCAAGTCTGATATTGCTCATTGTCCGTTAACATATTAAGAATATGCATAATTTGAGTTTCAACCGCAGTCTGTTGTCTTAATGAAGTCCTTATTACTCGTAGATAACATCTGGCATATTTCGTAAGGTTTTGCTTTTATTAGCGAGACGCATTGTGGTGTCATTATATAATACCCACATGTTGCAAAGAAGTTTAAATTGATTCGTGTTTCTTTTTGTATGTATAAACCCGAAAGTTCAAGCTATTCAAGGTTTATGTTTAACAGATAGAATCATATTTCATCATGATAGCAAGATCAACACTACTATGAAACTTATGCTATCCATTAGAACATGAATGGCATCGTCTATTGTTACCATCATTTCAAAGAGATTCACTAAATTATTATCGATTTTTCAAACCTGGCACGGGCCATCATCTGGATAAGCTATAAATAGGAAGAAGCCTTATAAGTGATCGCTTGCAACAGTTACTGGTAGCATTGAGAGTTATAACGCTTCGTTTTCTCTTTCCTTGGTTTTAAGAGCAATTACAATGGTTGCTGTTTTCTGCTCATCTGTATAGAAAATAATTAGGATACAGTATTGTGTGTCTCTATCATAAAGCGCAATGTGACAGGAAATTAGTTTTGAGCAACCAACCTCTTTGTACTGTAAAACGTCGAGGTCTTTTAAAAACAATTGAAAATGCAATGTAAACAGCCACTACTAGACTGTGATTACTTTTGAAATCAAATCCCAATTATGTTACCTCAATAGAGTCCCAATTGATAAGATGTTTCAGAAATAAAGCACACGCTTTTCGATAGTCCGCGTATCTTGCGGAGTGGTATCATCATTCGAAGATAATAATTCCTAATCTTCTGACAGTTTCTGTTAGATTAAATAGATACAAAAAAGTAGTTTATTTTTTTTGGTTTCTGGGTTTACTATGAGTCTGAAATTTTTAGCTTTTTGTTGTATTGGAATAGTCAGCCAGTCTGTCTGTCAAACTGTCTCTCTCTCTCTCTCTCTCTCTCTCTCTCTCTCTCTATCTATCTATCTCTCCACTCCACCCCCCTTATTTTCCAGTTTGTCTGTAGTTTTGTCCTTACCTTCAGAATTAATTAGTTGCAGGTATTTTCCGTTCAATACGTGCAATTGACTGACGATAAAGCCTTCCATTTCCCTACCGTTTCCTTCTTTCAGAAAACCCCCACGAAAACAAAACATTGGATCTAGCGTAAGCTCCATAACATAAAGAAGATGTTGAGGTAGCTGCTCATTTTCCTATTTTCCTATGCACCAATGTCATGCACTTTCTAGTTTTACATCCGCAACTACTTATTAGTTACATTCCTAAACGAACACACCATCAGGTTCCAAGCGAAAGAAACAACAAACTTCGTCCAATTATCATCAAGCCATCCCTCTACCACTGTATGGCCTCAGTCTGTGCCAAGCTGCTGAATTCTCTTTATACGGCATCAGATGCCAAAACAGCTATCGTACTAGTGAATAACACCTGAAGCAAGTTCCATACTCTGCTCCATCTTGACCTCTCAGCCGACTACATGTTATCTCTTAAGTATAACTCAATTTATTCTTCGGAGGATTACCTGTTTTCAGTTCTACTAGGACTAGTACCGTTATGTACGATCTATCTTAGTATCCACCGAGGTTATCTACTCCTTTCCTTGACCTGGCTGTAAACAGTGTAAAGACTGAAGCCACTGCTGTGCTCATATGTATAAAAATGACAGGAGTACAACATGGTTTTACAGCACACATTCATGTAAATATTAACCTACACGGAGGGCTCGGCGAAGAGAACCACTCAAACAAGGTAGCTCTGACTTGCTCATCTTGGCGCTAACAAAGAGACTTAGGTTGTCCTGCACTCTGATGAAAACCACATGTCCAGTCCGAGTGATGTTTATGGACGTGTAGGGACTACCAACTAAGCTTGTGTTCTGATTTGATGAAAGGCCTAAATGAAAGGCCCTTTTTGTACGCTAATCGGTATTTCTCCCTGCAGGAACAAAACCACCACCCACCACACCAGGCTTAGGATCTCCAGATTTTAAAAGGCTACATAGCTGTCTTTTGTTATTTTTTTTCATTAGTATATCTGATTATAAAGGATTAAATAAACCTTATGCATCCAATATAAGCGCAACTAATTTTACGGATTTTTAAGTGTAAACATATAATATCCAACTATAAGAACGGAAGGAAGAACAAAATCCAATAAGAAAGCTAGATGAAGTAAACATATAGCGTAAGTTCAGGTCTAAGCAATATTGTATAGCTCTGCATGTCATTTTCGCTCTTGTCTTTGCAGTTTAATTTATACTTCTCCTTGCTGCAATAAATTTACAGCTACAGTGTAGTTGGCATGGTGGTTAAAAACTTGGATTAGCTGACATTGCCTATAAAACAGTCGTTCCGTCAAAATCCCAAGCATTTTAAAGGAAGCACCGTGTACTTATACTAAGCTTAATATTATGAATTCACGAATAACCTAAAAAATCAAGTATATAAAAATACACGCGACATATATATGATAATCTTAATCTGTTGATTTACTTCAATGTCATAAGTAAAACACTATCAGAGAAATAACAATAAATGCAATGGCTTAAAGATGACTAGAACACTCTTCAGTTATGTAAGAAGATGAATAATTTTAAGAATAGTAGAAGACAGTGTAAAAGTAGAGAGAGAAAGAGAGACAGAAAGAGAGAGAGAGAGAGAGAGAGAGAGAGAGAGAGAGAGAGAGTTCGCTTACAAAACACACTGCGTTTTATTAGGATAAACTGAGTATACATGCATACGTGCATTGCCGTTTATAAAAATTAATAACCCACATCCAGCGCAAGCGCAAATCGACCATGAAGAGTCAGCCTGATTGTATTGTTAAAAGGAAAAATAGGTAAATTTACACGCATCGATGCATCGATTGGTCTCCACCGCTTCTCTAAACAATTGAGGTTAAAATCATGTCTTGTCTTTTATACTAACAACCATGCTGTTGTGTTTACAGAATGCATTAGAAAAACAAACATCTCTCTCGCTCTCTCTCTCTCTGTTCACCCGATTCTATTTAATACACATCTCTGTGTGTAATGTCGCCCCTCTCTCTATGCTACCCATTGAGCTTATTTTGGTGCTCTCTGAGTTTACATTTTTATTATGGCCTGGCTCTGCTTGGTAATCAAATGAGAAAAGATCGATAAAAAGATCACATCTGCACTAAAGTTTATAAATATACATGCTTGAACGTTTCGTCGTTATTCAACTCAGGCAGTCAAATCAGTGTTCGATAGCGCGAAACAGCATTCATTGATTTGCCATTACATGTTGCACTGGCGATTGGCCTTGGACCATGACCGCCGAAGTTACGGTGAACTATCATCTGTTTTGGAAAAAAAAATCCAGGTTTTTTTGCAATGAAATTTAGGTTTTCAGCTCGACCTCCGTTTTATGGTAATTTCAAATATTAGTTTTGATTGGGCAACTCCCCCCCCCCCCAACCTCCCCAGAGCGCATTAAAAGGTTGGTTAAAACAGAAAAAAGTCAGATGAAGTACTTTGTTTTCTTGTTTGTTCGATTAGATACCTAGTTTGTTGTCCTGTGAACTTGGATGTGTAGGCTATATCGCATATTATTAGCAGTTTCAAATTGTCAGCTCTTTTTTACAAAAAGATACGAAGTACCATTTTATGGTTATTTTGTCAGGTCAACACGATGATATCTGAGCTATTTGTCACCACGGATACAATGGTTTATTATTATTTAAGTACGCACGGCTTATCCGCCTTAGAATGGGCGTTAGTACGGTATTGAAAAGTACAAGCGGTCCTGACTCATCTCTACCAAAAATTAACCCATTAAGTCTTTACAATGATAACATCCGTACCATATTGCGGGGCTTAAAATAAAAGTGATCCTATCCGCGCAGTGAATCTTTCCAACATAGATGGCTGCGTTAAGATTCTAACTATCTAAGGCCATCACCTATCTAACTTAACGAGGAGCATTTAGCCGAGGCATTGTTTGTGAAAATAACAACATAACTATTATAGCATTTCCCTTCTCATCACATTGTAAAATGCCATACTCGCGAATGTTTAAAATTTCAGATGTGTCCATTATATTGCTATTACGTACTTATATAGAGAGATTAGCAAGATGTAAGCTTAAACATAAAGAGGACCCCACTTAATACCAAAATCGTTGCCAAATCCTTGTCTTTTTTTTAAGTATTTTATCATGCTATTTATCACTTCAAAAGATAAAAGGCAATACTTTTGAAAAAAAAGCTTTGAATATTTCATGATGAATACATAAATGTATGTAAAGACGTAAGCAGATGCTCCTTTACATAGGCTTTCAATGAGGGTAATTAAAAGTTGTCACATAAAGCATTTGTTCCTTTAAAAAAATTCAAGCTGAATGCTGGTAACGCAAAAGTGAAATGTGTTCAAAGAGCAGTTTTAAGAAAGAATATCTGTAGAACTACATGATATACTTTCAACCTGTCAACAAATGCAGCATTCAACTGAAACAAGATGCAATAAAGCAGGAGTTTAATAATTTAAGGTGTATAAACTTTTCCCCCAGTATAAGTTACTCACAATGTCTTCACCATCTTTTAGTTTAAGTCCACAAGTGAAAGACACTGCTGAAATATTGAACTACAGAGGTGACATCGTTAGCTATCACGGCCTTGTCAACAACAAATTGTAGGAACCTGAAAAAAAGCATTGCAGTCTGTGATTTTGCTTTACATGTTTCGATTCTGGAATTCCATAACTATATTGTTTAGTAACCAAATTTTTTAAACATATTTTTCTTGCCTTGGTACGCCTAGCCAAAATATGTCGGAGATTGGGCCAAAAAAGAAGCAAACAACAAAAAAAGCTGACATCGGCCTTGATCGAGATTACCGATCTAGGGCTAAAAAGTTAAATGCCTGACACTTGCATGTAAAAACTCAAACCAGAGTAAACAGCTCTCCACCTAGTCCTCACTTTGTCATCTATTATTTAGTGAATATTGCAGCTGCATGTTCAATGAAATGTTACCGGGGCAAAGATGCTCTATAACTCACAATCCCTAATGCCTAGTTAGTCAGATCAAACAGGAATTCTCCTCGGCATAAAGATTCGAATGAAAAGACTAGCTCTTTTTTGGCTCTATGCTCTTCCAGAAAAAGGCCCCGATGTGCGTAACACATTCAAACATACTATTACAAATCAATAGTGGAATTGCATACGTTTAAATTATTCATTGCAAGCGGGCTAGTTATCCGACTGCCGCACAGCTTCTAACAGGACAATAGTATAGTCTATATATAGCCTAGCAGTAATCTTAGTGGTGGTAGATGGTTTTACTATTAGGCATAGATCTACATGTGATCAAAGAGCCATGTCACAGACAGGCGTAATATAGAATAATTTTGTTAAATACCCGCTTGTACTCTTACTTGATTTTGAAGTTAGTACATATGGATCTAGGCTAAATATTTAGAATATTTCAATTTCATAACTAGTAATAAATGATTGCGGTTGTCCTCGCATAAAAACAATTGTGTAAGGTAAACTGAAACGTGGAACTTGTTTTTCACATGCTGCCGACTCGTTTAAATAATGTGCATTAAATTTTGTTTCTAAATGAGTTAAAATTTGAATGAGCTCAGTTATTTCACGTCCAGTAGGAATAGCGCTTTGGATGCGCGATTCTGTTCAGGTCTATGGGTAAAAGGAGGGGTGAAAAAACGTTTTTTTCACTCCTATTACAAAAAAAGTAATTAAAGAGAACGCATTTTTATCTTATATTAAATGTGTGTTTGTTGTTGTGTTGTCCTGTTGCTTGCTTGCAACTAAGCTATTCCCGTCAGATTTTGATTTAAATCATCTAAACCACCGTGTGATCACACAGAATATGACACACATGAGGCGGATTATTGACTATAATTAGTTGGTTGCTTGACCTTCTTACAAGCAGTTCACATATCTATTTTACTAGATGTCCTAGATAATCTGAGGGTTCAAATAGGTTCAAGGTGGATTCAAGTATAGGAGGTTCCTTTCTTCTTTGGATAGAAAGACACCAATGAAGGAAACGTATTTATATCTATCTAAAGCCTTAATACACGAAGCAACAACAGCATAGTCCATAGTGCTGAAATTAGTTGCAATTACGTCTCATTGCACGATAACAGATGACAGTGTTAGTTTGGTAGAACGAGTGAAGTGTTTGATAGAGTTTTATACTGTACATTATAAAATTGTTATATTTATTGTTTCAAAAATGGTTTTTGCCTGATATCTATCAAAACTCTATTTAAATATCTTCAACCTGATTGAAGACACCCCTTTTCTTTCTTTTAAAATTTAATATCATCCCATATGGGCAGCGTGGCAGAGTGGTTAGCGCGTCCGACTTAAGATCTGGTGGTCGCGGGTTCGATTCCCGACCATGTCATGTTGCAATTGCCTTGAGAAAGCATATTACTCTAACTTTCCCCACTCCATCAACCTGTAAAATGAGTATTGGCTAAAGGCAGTGCTTGAAATTTGTGGAATGTTAGCATTTGAGCGCCTAACAGGCTGCCATGCTGTAATGCTCTGAAATATGAGTTGAATTTTATCGGGTTTGTATGGGCCTGCTGGAGTAAATATGCAAAGTCATGAGACTGCCTTCATCGATGGAGGACTCTAAACATATTTATTATTATTTATTATAGTATGGCTCTTTTTCCCAATTTAATGTTTTAATTTATTTAGTGAACAATTTATCATTTGCTGTCT
The DNA here is from genome assembly GCA_019649035.1 of Elysia marginata. Taxonomy (NCBI): domain Eukaryota; kingdom Metazoa; phylum Mollusca; class Gastropoda; family Plakobranchidae; genus Elysia; species Elysia marginata. The sequence continues at coordinate 346,696 of BMAT01001435.1, read as the reverse complement.
TTACTTCATCATATTATCTTTAAAGTCTGGTCATTGGCCAGTATAGAGCTTGGATCTTTTGTTTATTCTTTTATCTGTGCTTTATGTGCATTGTTGATACATTTTGACGTGTCGCAATAGACAGGCTATGGCAAGCATTCGATTTTCATAGAAAGGAAAACCTCTTTATTGGAGTTAAAAAGAGCTTATGGATAAATAATTGAAGATGAACTTATTCTCAGTGAAGTTGTCAACCATAATATAGAAAAATTTAGAAAAAAAAAACAATTCATTATTGGGTTTTCACAATCGATCATTCATAAGAACCAGACGGGACAGAAAGGAAACACAGACTAGCATCTATTGAGTTCTATTTAAAAATTCTAACGTGTTTGAGTTACTTCGTGTTCATCTTGGTTTGGAGGCACCAAATAAGAACGAACAACAATAACAAGAAAAAAAAAACCAACCATGATCTTTCATTTTTTGTGGCAGAAAAACTACCATAGCCGGAATAAAAATCTTAAACAACGGCCCCATTTGCGATTTCGTTTTAAGGCAATTTTTATTTGATTATATAAAAAATTTAGGCTATTTTTCTAATAAAGCAGGTGGCACATCAAAAACGCTTTCTATAAAAATTACGATTGCACCAGAAAAACAAAAATAGATAGATTCACAAAAAGGTTGAAATCAGTTCGTTTAATGAGCATATTGCTCCCATTTAGATGGTTAACTTTGAACAAATTAAAATGGTTAAAAAAAGGTTTAAACAGAGCCGAGACGGCACACCTTCCCCTTATTAAGTTTGCCATATTTCAAAGTTATGTTAAAGTACATGGGAAAAAATAAGTTTTTTTTCTCCTGAAGAAGGGAAGGGGAAAAGTTAATTGTTCCGTAATTTTTAACGCATGATTTTATTTTTATGGTTGCGTCTAGACCAAACGTACCCAGTAATTACCTTTCTTCAAGTGCCTCGGGAAAATTTTGTATTAACTTCTGCTCTCCGATGAGACATTGCATACTCTTAAAAAGAACAAATGGATAAAACAAAAGGCATTTTTTGTAGATATTTTTCACCTAAAAATTGTCAACTTGATCTTTCCTTATGTATTTACAATTTTTTAGGCATAAACGTCTTATTACGTTTTGGTAGCTTCCAAAGGATATACAATGACAAAGTAAAGTTTCTTCTTTTTACCTTTCTCCTATAGCGATATATTTTTAAAAAGAAAACACAAAAAACCTTTGGCTTATGCAAAAGAGTTCCGTTGTATATAATTTAACATTATTTATTATTTTTAGCACACACTTTACATCAATTAATTCAGTTTCTTATAACAAAATTGTTCACTACCTTCATTACCGTCGTTCTATAGTCTTCCCCCGCCTGGTTTTATTTCTCATTATCAAAATCACCAGTGTTATGAATATCGCTACAACCCATAAAAAATATCTCGTCCTCCGTGACCATCGATATTGTTTTCACTATCTTTTAAATCATTATTATTATTATTATTATTATTTTTATTATTATTATCATCATCATCATCATCGTCATCATCATCATCATCATCATCATCATCATCATCATCATCATCATAATCATCACCACAATAACTAGCATTATGATCAATATTGTCATCTTTATCAGGGTTAATAATATCATTAATAGCAGGAACAGCAGGGATGGTGGTAGCAGTATCTTTATTTTTTTAACTTACAGCTTGTTCTTAAATTTTAACACTGTGTCTAAAGAAAAAAAATCTAAAGTTGACCATGAAAAACAGAAGAAAAACGAACATAGATCTAGATTTCGAATACTGAATCGTTAAAGTTACAAACAAAAAATATTTATAGCCAAAAGATACACTGTTAAAAACTAGAGCTTGTAAAACTGTTAACGTAAATTTGAGAACTATAAAAGTTCCCCTGTCCTAGTTGGCACATTTAAGTTCATTCGGAAAAGTTAGTTTGGCATAAAAATTCTGTGTATTGGTAAAATATATCTCTGTTAATGTCAAGTGTACAAATACTGTATGAAAAAAAAAACAGTGCAAGAAGCGAGAACATCTCACCAACAGTTTGTTTTCAGCTTCATTGTTTATTCTTGTTTGCGTCTCACCTCTTTCATTTTCCTTTTTTTTGTTTCCGTTTACATTTTTAGGCGTCTTCTTTTTTTCTTCGCTGTTCACTTTTCCTCTTCTAGTCTTCCTTATTCGTTTGAGATAAATTCAACATAAAAAAGAAATTATATAATTTTTTGTTTTGCTGTGTACTTGCTAGCTTCAGCCAACATTTAGTCTTTGGGGTATGTATGTTCCAAGGAACAGAGACCATTCCTCTTACACTATTTTATATGAGATATAGCTTATGAATACCGTTGCCTTTAAAAAGAATCCTCATGCATTAAAAATATTAACAAAATGCTAAGTAAAACACAATAAAGCTTATGAAACATTAGATAAAAAAATTAATTTACTTTGATTTTAGTTTTAAATCTATTTATACTATCTTTTTGCATGTACCTATCTGCTAGTTTAAACTCTTGGGTATTTTACTCTGATTGAAAGACTCGAAAAAGACTCGAAAAAAACTCGAAGTAACCAAATATCATACTATCCTGCAGTTATATTCCTTTTCTTGGCAGAGACTCCCTAGGAAGTTAGAACACACAAACCACCTGCGGTATGTTTTTCACTGCTATTGTTGCTACATTTAACAAGAAATGGAAGCTAGATAGTGTGACTGTTTCTTTTGGCACGAGTCGCCCCCCGAGGACGTGTAGGTAGGTATGAAATAAACATTGCCTCACTGCGCGTGGGTTAAAACCGTTTTCAAAGAGAAATTGCTGAAAATGTAATTATGACAAAGAAAGGTGGAGCTTATAGCATTTTGTTAAGCTTCGTATAAAAATTCAATTCTGTTTTTTTTCTGGAGAATGTTTTCATTTCTCCTGGATCATTCAAAAATTGTCTGAGACTTATAAGGTAGACTGTGTTTTTTTTGTTTTATAGTTGCGACATTTCTTCTATAATCATGATTGTAAAATAACATTAAATGGATCAATACCTTATACTTAGTATGCAATAAACACGGATATAAGTAGCTTATGCCACAAACGTACAACAACTTCAGAGCATTAGGGTAAATAGGCCCAGTAAGCAACGATACATTGACGAATGGCGCTTTTATTGAACTATACACTAGCATTAAAATGAATCATCAGATAGTCAGGGATTTATGAGTTTGAAAAGCTTAAATAGTATTACCCAATTTAATCTTCCCAAGCGTAACAAAACTATATGCTAGACAGGATAATGTTGGACAAATAGATAAAAAGCCTATTGATATAGGTGAGGATTTAGTTATCGGCGAGAAGATATCAACTTTAGCTTCGACACAAAACACGTCTAGATCTGGTAAGCAAGGTACCGCAGGAAATTCAAATTAAAGAAATAAAAAATTATTAATTTTCTAAAGGCTCATGCAAGTTTGCGAGTTTTCTCTAATTTAACAGTTAAAAAGAATGCAGTCAGATGCTACTCTATTGCAATGTGAAAAACGCATGGCCCAGTGCGAACGGGATGGTGTAGTATTAGCAAGGCATTAGCTCGGGTTGTGTGAGGTTTCCCTGGGGTGCCTCGAAGGCTCTTAGTAAATCTTCACTAAGATTTTTGCCATAAGCTGTGATTTGAACTTTTGCAGCTCTGGTTAATTGAAAATCTCGCTTTCTTTCTCACTCTCCCCTCTCTCTCTCTTTTCTAATAACTAATCAAACAGTAAACATACAAGTTATTTCGCCGCCGTTGAACAGAAGAAAAGACAACGTGAATCTAGATAAGTAAACATTTGGTGCCATTGTTTTGACTTTATCATGTGTTGTGATTTTGACGGGTTTTCATGTATTTAAAATCTGTCTGTATGTCTATCTGTCTCTGTCTTTCTCACTTTCTCTACACTATCCCTCTCTCTCTCTGTTGATTGGTATAAATGTACGTTGGCTAAAAGAATATGTGATACTGTATGCGCTAAACTCATTAATTTGTTAACAATTATCTTAAATTAAACTTGGTCTTTGTAAAGAAACAAACAAATTGGCCAACTTATGATAAGTTTTCTGTTCTAAACTATGTTTTTATTCTTAGCATTCACAGAATCCTTTATTGATACACAACTTTTGCATTCTTTTCAGAGGGTTTTGGGCAGATGCAATATCTACAAAGAAAACGCAGACATCTTATTGCGAAAAAAAAATCCTACCACAAAACATAAGTTATTAGGATTTTTATTTTGAATATTGAATCTCAATACGCCCATCGTAAAAAAGATAAAGAGGCGAGTGAACAGCTTGAGTCGTGGACAGAGAGAAAGTAATATAGATTGAGATAGACATGAAGGAGAGAAAGAGAGTTAAAACGACAAGATGAAGAGATAACTAAAGATATATAAAGAAACAGATAGAGAAATTGAGGAATAGAGAGAGAAGAGAGAAGAGAGAGAGAGAGAGAGAGAGAGAGAGAGAGAGAGAGAGAGAGAGAGAGAAAAGACATTTCCATACCAGTGATTTTTTTTGTTTTTTACCAATGCCTCTTTTCCGGCAGAGTTGATTGAATGCCGCCACGTTCCAGATATAAAAAAAAGGTGGCCGAAGTGGAATTCAGAAAATTGTTCGATAGCGTGCGAGTAATAAACACCATTGTTTTTAACGTCTTTATCCTCTGAAAAGAAAAATAATGGCAATGTTATATTTAAATGGTTTGGTAAACAGGGATGGAGAGAGACGGTGACATACATCACGAGAGAAACAGGAAGAACCAGAAAGCACCAAAGAGATATAAAAAGCAGAGCGAGAGAGGAAAAGAGAGAGTGAGAGAGATAGATAAATATATAGATAGAGAGAGCGAGAGGGAGAGACAGATCGTATAATAATAGAGATACGGAGACAGATAGAGACAGAGTAGATGGAGAGATATAAAGATAGTAGATAAGTATATATGTATATATACAGATAGAGAGAAAGAGAGAGAAAGAGAGAGAAAGAGAGAGATAGAAAAATAGAGAGAGACAGAGATACAGAGAGAGAGTGAGATATCTAGGTCCGGTGGTGTTAAAATAAGTTATATTAACACAACAATCTTATAATAGAAGAGAAACAATAGACGGGGTATAATGGCCATTTCTATGCGCCCCCCCCTCACTGTCTGTCAGACTCCTTTACTTCTAAACCTATATTATGTAGCTGGTTCTTGGCTTACTCTAGGCTTGTTCTATAATACGCAAAAAAATTGGGAGGATAGGTCAATTACCAGACAAAAGCTGCCTCTCTCCCGGGCAGACGCATCATCTTTGCTGGTGTAAACGCGATTATTAAGATAACCTGATCAGGTTGCTTGTAGCGGTATGGCTTACCTCTTTATATACCTTCAAGTCCCACAGTATTTATGTAGGCGCTTAAGAAACAACACTCCTGGATGGATAGGTAGTGAGCTAGTTTTTTTAGTTGTTTTTATTTTTGTTTCTAGTATGCCCAGCTCGGATGGTGTTTACATGGGAAGGTAAAGCGGATGCTGTTTCGATCATCAATGTAAGTTTCAAGATACCCGCATGGAAATTTGTTGAATATCATTTCTCTGTTAGTGAAGAGTTTCATGACAAAATGCAAGAAAAAATTATTCATTTTTGAAAGTGTTGAGATTTTGTGTAAAAAAAACAACTAATTTTCTTTTTTATATTGTTAGACATGTCATTTTATTACAAATTGATGGTGATAATTGTCTCTGCCAGGTATTAATACCCAGAGACAAAAATACAAATACAAAGAAAAATCCTCAATTTTGGCCTTCGAAAAATGATTTATGACACCGTAATTCACGATACTTTATTCATCTATTTCTATTTTATTCTATTTATCTTATTTTCATTTCATTAATTTTTTTTTACTCTTATTTATTTTTTTTCTATTCACTGTATTCCCATTCGGAACATTTAGCTTCTTTACTCAGCGTAACTGTCGCCATAGATCAGCGCCCCCTAATGCCCAGCATTTGAAAGCCACTTTTGTAGGCGCATAATTATCACAAGTTCAAGAACTGTCTGCAGCTGGGTACCCATTTTACAGGTGGTTGGACTGGGGAAAGTTAGGGTAAGTTGCTTTTCCAAGGCAATTGCAACATGGCATGGTCAATAATCGAACCCTCGACCTCCGGATCTCGATTCCGACTCGCTAAGCAGTCTGCCACACTGTCCCCATGTACCCTTCATGCACGTATTAGATTTTGTACCCGGTAAGCAATCGTCTACATTATTTCTAGTGTTGTACTTAATGGCAAAGTTTATATTAATTTTATACTGCATTGATCTGGCAACACATATACTGAGTTTGTCTTTGGACTGTGTATTAAATACCTATTAAACATTACCATTTTAGGTGGTTCTATATTTCCTTAATGTCCTTGCATACATACAATCTAAAAGAGGATTAAGACTATATTTAATATGTATATCCCCATCGAAAGCGGCCCGCGTTTTTTTTATAAGTTGCGTATTATAAAACATTTTTTGGCAGTAAAAACCCACACTATCCATTTGGAAGCGGTATTGTGTTTGCCTCTAGCGATTTTTTTTTAAATTTAAAAGGTTTGAACTTTCAGACTATCTGAAAATGTGAAATACCTTTTTGTTCATGATATGCTGTGGTAGAACGGATAACCTAATTTTCAAAGAGTAGTCCTAGTAAATCTATTTCCGTACTTTCAATACTGTTAAGATAACGGAAGTAGAGTAATGAGACCCACATATTTTCTTTTAAACGGTAAGGCACACTCTTTAGGTTTGATCATGCTTATACGTTGCCACGACGCAAGAAAATGGTCACAATTTCTATTGATTAAAAGCTCTCATATTAGAAAACCAGCACAATCCTACACCAATAACATGGATGGCTTTAGTAGTAAAGGCTTTTGAGTGGTTAACTATAATTCGACTATGCTGAATACAGGTGCTGCCGCTAAAATGTCTATATTTCCTGGGGTAAATTGACTAGTTTTTTGTGGGTTTTTTTTTGCATTTAGAATAAAAAAACGACCTTTCTCCAAAAAAGCTTTTACATGAATTGAAGTGGAACCCGCGAGATGTCCTTTTAAGATGCAGCTGACACTTCACGGGAATAGTGTCAGGCCGGATACCGTGTCGCCCTTCATGTTTATCATTTTAGCCAGGGATGAGCAATTTCGAACTATTGTAATGTTACCCTAAACAGAGTTCAGATGAAACTCTCTGGCCCCTTATAGCGACAATCTTGATACCACTCGAAGTAAAAACAGGCTACTATACCTAGGCAATATTGAAGATGTGAAAACATTTGTGCCCAACTGGCTTTATTTGGTTAAAAAATAACCTCAAAATCATTGCACATTACAGGCCATAACACTCTAATCCGATCTTTGGATTAATGAGCGTGACCTATATTTACCCGGGAATAATCACGTGACTATTGTTATAGGCAGGAATAGTGTGTTGGAACGTCTATTAACGTCTATTAACGTTGCAAAGTTTTTTTTCATATCGTGCCAAACACGGGGTGCTTAATCTATGCCAGAAGAAATCCAATTAGAGGTAACGGAATACCGAAAGGATTGGTGTTTTGTCAAACGTCACGTGACCCTCCTGAGACTTATGTCAGTCTTTGCATATATCTATGAAAGTGAAACTATGATCATGATAGTGATGATAGAAAAATTGCTTTCAGTTGTTCTTATGTAAATTAATTTGACTCTCATATTGAAGTCGTAAAAAACTAAAGAAATTCAATTTACATTGAGAATTGTTCCAAGCTTAAATGTAGAGGTGAAAAATGGTCGAATATCAGCGATTGGCTTAAGATACTAGGGCAGGCTGATAATTAAGTTCCGTTCAATCACAACTTTTTAATTTTTCACAGCATGTACGTTAACAGTACGTTAAACGAACGTTTGATATGTCAGCTACATACTTAGTACTCTATTTACACGCAGTCATCATCGTGATCAACATACAGCCTCCAACGTTTCAGTAGTTTGCGCTCGCCGTCGGCGAATAATTTAGACGACTGTCCACAGTACCATCTGCGAACATCTGCGGTAACTTCCTCGTCATTGTCATAGTGATGGCCCTTCAGGTATTTCTTGAGTTGGCGAAACAGCATAATCAGAGAGGGCAAGATCGGGGCTGTATGCAAGGTGCAGTAGGATCGTTAGTTCCAGCTGTCTTAAGGCGTCCTGAGTTTGGCGATTGGTGTGAGGGCGCGCATTGTCGTGTAGCAGGATTGAGTCCTTATCACGTCAAACACGTCTGAGTCTGAGTTTGAGGGCTCATAGTGTTGAAATATATTGCTCTGAGTTCAGAGTTTGACTTTGCTCCAGAAATTCCATGTGGACCACTCCCTTCATATAACAGAAAACGGTGAACAAGACCTTTCTTGCAAAAGCAACAACCTTGAACTTCCTTGGACTTGGAGAAGTTTTGTGCCTATACTCCATCGGTTCTAAAATGCATATTTCACCATAAACTATCTTTATTCTTGCATAAATGTTTGCAGCGCAACAACCCCCAGCTGCCAAAATCTCGACAACAGAGCGCTGTTTGATGAGAAGGTCATCGGAAGTCGCCATTGTCTCATAAACAAGGGTACCCCATCACGTGTTGCACGTCACTGTATTATGGGTACAAATGACGTCACACAAACTTGTTGTTCTAGTTTGGCTTAGAAAAATGGTTCGAGGCTAGACCTATATGTATGAAGGTCTTGGTCGATGTGACGAAAATTGACTGAGTAATTAGCAATCGGAACTTAATTCTCAGCCTGCTCTCGTAAAACAGCCATGCCAAAAAAAAACTTTTTTGAAACGATCTATCAACATAATCGAATATGTGACCTTTTTTGCGTCTGTTTTTTTTAGACAAAAGGGGGATAGACCGCGATAACAGTAAATTGTGTGGAAATTTCCTAAAAACTTCCCTCGCGGCAATCCCTCCCACCTCACCCCCTTCCCGTATTTAATCCATTTTACACGTGACCATAACATTTTCATCGACGAATAAACGTCTTTGTAAAGATACTTGATGCGGCTAAACACATTCTTCCTCAACATACCGATCTGAGATAAACCTTTCATTCAATGAGAGTCTAGCATTAAAACAGCCTTATCATTTCTTCCACTTCCTTTGAGAGATCTTAGCACTGGCGACCTAATCCCTTCAGCTCCTGAGAGCGCTCGTTAGACTATCCTTGCTCTCAATTCTGGCCCGGCTCCTTTTCAATTATTAACGTCGGACAAAATCTTAATTGTCCCTGGCGAGTCTAAAACCCACATAGACGAGAAGTCTGTGACCTGCTTACAGCTTACTACTGTGCTTAGTTTAGGTGAAGGTGGTAGAAAAGGGTAGGGGAGGGGCAGACATAGTTTAAGTTTAAATTATTATTCTGTCTGCCTCTATGTGGGCATAGTCTGTCTGCTTCTTACCACCTACGCCCATTTTTTAGCCCTTACCAAAAGATATTTTTTGCTTAATCTGTTTCGTTAGTTTTTCTTGATGTCAATATTACTATACTTTTCTCATCACAGGTTCTTGTGCCTTCTTGGAGGTTCCGCCTCTGTAATGGAACTTATTTATTTTTCTTCATATCTACCCTTGTTTTTTTTTCTCCCTCTCTGCTTCGCGTTGTATGTGCCTAAGAATCTTTGTAATTGAATTTCTCTGTTTGTTAAAACGAGTTTCCAATTTGGCTTTTAAAAATATCACTTGGATTCTGTCCATTTCTTGTCATTGTCTTTCCTCTAACCTCTAATGCAAGTTTTGTTTAACCAATGCATGGCAACTTTACACAATGTGTTCAGATGTTGCGGTGGTGCTGCACGCGATAAATCGGGGGTTAATTGTATCAGTCATTTTGTTTTATTTACTAGGGTCGTTGTATTTTATACAGCCTGAGTTTATGAAGATCTGTTCAACATTTTTTTTCTTTAAAACGTGCTCTTGCCTTAACACAGAAATTGTAATGCCCTTACGTCTTCAACGTATTTGTGAATTAACTCGCTTTGCGTCGTCCCCAATGCCGCTTTGCTTAGAACTGTTGCTTATTTTGTAGGAGCTGTTAGATTTACTTCTAGTGTCAGGCTTTTCATTAAAAAGAGATACGATAAAATATAACCCGTAGGATTTTTTAAGCACAACTTAAATACAGTTAAAATTCAGGACGGTTATCTAATACACATTATTAAGAAATAAATTTGTTAGAAATCTAAAACGTATATTTTTTTCCTATAAAGAACTGAACACAAGTTGTATGATAAATATGATATTTGTATGCATAAAGGTCTACTCGCAAACATCTGCTCTCTCTCTCTTCCTAGTCTCTCTCTCTCTTTCTTTTTCTCTCTCTCTCTTATTCTCTATTTCTTTTTCTCTCCCCCTTTCTCTCTCTTTCTCTATCTCCCCCATCTCGTTCGTATTCACACACACACATAGTCCGTACAGAAAAAAACTGGAGATGGTTGGGAAGAAATATACATGCGTTGAGTTTGTACAGTGTTCTGCAGCCATCTTTAAGCAGAGGCAGAGAGGCCTGTGCAATTAATTTCTCTGACCAGGAAGGATAAAGGAAGGATGGTGGTTGACAGCCATTCATTCACTCGCAGGTCGTGCTCATCATATTACCTATTGGTAATTAGCTATCAACGTGGACCAATATATGCCTGCGGCTATATAAGATCTATAATGTTTGTCTATCCAAATTTACATGCAAATTATATTTTTAATCATGTACTTTAGAAATAAAAAAGGCCTTTCGCTCATAGGTGTTTTTGATAGATTCGGTCCGTCGGTAGGCTCACTTAAGTGGCATCGGTAACAATAGAGAAGGACGAGTCGGTGGCTTGGAAAAGGTATATTTAGTAAAATTAGTATAGGAATTCATTTACAAGAAGACTTTTAAACTTATATGAAATGGCCCATCGGACTTTTTTTTAGTTTCCCAAGTTTAAAGAACAATTAAAATGAAATTATTCGATAAGTGACGACGAAGTTAAGGCTGATGTATGTAGTTGATGCACAGTAAGGCCAGCTAAATTTTTCACCGAAACGTTTGTTCATGGCGCGCATTTGCGAATAGAGATATAACGATTGTGCTGGTTATGTATAAAAAGCATTGTAAACTTTCAGTTTGTGTAAGGTCTTTTTCTATCTATGGAAACATTCGTTCGGAAACAGTTGTTAAAGAGGTAGGTCTTTCTAGTCACGCTTTGTAGATTTGACCTCAGATGCATTGGAACACCAATACTATTTAAATTTAATACAAAAAAAAACAACAAAAATATCAGACTTGGGTACTAATGTGCACTTAAGTATCAAGGACCTAATTAAATCAACTACATGTATAACTTAGTGCAAACTCATCATTACCCTGAAAGGATAATGCATCGCGTGTAGTAATGTTATTAAGATCCTTTGGGAAAAATAATGCTCTAACAGCAAACGGCTATCGTGATGGGTGTTCTGATTGATTTGCATCAGTTCGAGAGAATGTTCTTGTTTCACGGTACCGTCTCTTGCGGAAACTGATTAAACTTGCTATTAACATCATTACTTTTTTTCTTTAACAGCTCGAAACGGCAGAAGTGGGTGAGATATAAGCACTGTATAACTCTTTCGACCAGTGAGTGCATAATAGTCCAATACAAGCAACTTCATGTGAAAAACACCCTTTGAAGCAGATTGTTCCTTCTTTTTCTCTAGCTATGTCTCTTTTAATCTAAGAAGCTCTAGTATCCTTTCACAAACTTCTTTTTTTTCACAGTTGAATCTCAACGTATGCAATTTATTAAGAACGCATTGATTAATGAAAAATCCGCATCTGAGGATTTTTTTAAAATCGCAAAACATTTTATCCGGAAGTGTGTGTTGGTCTTTTCATTCTGTGATATCTGTTATTCTGAATTTACTGCTAAAACCAGAGGCGTAGAACTCACACCATAGAGTCAAAGGTCGACAGGCATTTAATCAGTCAGGGAGAGCCTGAGAGGAGCGGACAGGAAGGTGAAAGAGATGAGACTAAGGCAGATATCGAGAGAAATAGCAAAAAAGAGAGAAGTAAAAACAACTGAGAAAAGGCTATTGGTATTGATATAGAGCTGTTATTATTTATATTATAATGGAAGTAGAGGTGAACTTTCAGGCAGAAAAAGGTTGTGAAAATTAGCTTATCCTCTTCAAATGACACTAAAGTGATGTAAGAGGGCATTTAGAACAATCTAAGATCTCAAATAACCATGCTTTTTTTAATTTGTGTGAAAAACACGGTGCCTATCCAAGTTTTTTTTTCTCCGATTAAAATGAATTTGGGGTTTTACCTGAACGTCGAAATGCATTCATGGAATGGTGCGTTGCGCTGATGCTGATTAAATTTTTTATACGACAGAAGATAACTGTGCGAAAAGCAAATTCGAACAATGTTACATTTTATAAATGATTTTTACTTCATCATGCTTTGCGCGTCTTCGCTAATGTAGACTTTAAGGCTAATGCAGTCGGTGAAACAATAGATTTTGTGAATGAAAATGTTCACCAGTGTTCGTGTTCTAGGTTTCGAATAAGGCTCTAGGCTTGCTGCAAGATCTAGACGTAGATTAATTTTTGTTCTTTGAAACGGGTGTGCGTGAATTATTGTCAAGCTTCAAGTTATGATTTTTCTTTTCTGTTCAAATGGCAAATGAGGCGAAAAGCTTAATGAACAGAATGAATAAAATCTAGCGTTTTTTTTTAAATAATAGATTGTTATGTTTGCTGGTTTATTAGCTTACACAATTCATGAAATGGCATAGCTAGTTGATGTTCACAGTGGTTGATTAAAATATCCTTTCCGCTAGATCTGCAAGAGCTCATTCAACTGATCCTGTGACAGAAATATACTTCTGCATCATATGGAAGACCGTAAAGTCCCTCTATTGTTTTACTTTAGCGAGAACAGTATCTTTAGAGAGAAGAGGCACAATTTTCACTAAAATGAGATAAATGGAGTGGGGGTGAGAAAGACAAACAGATAGACAGAGACTTTAAGAGGGTGGCAGAAAGAGATCACGAAATGGAGAAATAAATTTGGTGGTTTCAATTTAGATAAAGTCTTTTGTATCTACTGCATGTACTAAATCAATTACCGATGCAAAGCACGGACTGCCATAGCTACGTAGTTTACATAAACACCGATAAAAAGAAATTAATATAAATACTTCAATACATTACATTAGGACTTAAAAGATAAAGAATATTTGGCGAGAACAATTTACACAAAAAAACCCTGTTATTTTAGGTAAAAAATACAGATTTACGCAACCCAGTAAGGTGTCTTAACTTAAGGTGTTTGTGAAAACCTTATGGTTGTAAGAAAATTGTGCCTCTTCTCTCTAAAAATACTGTTCTCGCTAAAGTAAAACAATAGAGGGACTTAACGGTCTTCCATATGATGCAGAAGTATGTTTCTGTCACAAGATAAGTTGAATGACCTCTTGCAGATCTAGCGAAAAGGATATTTTAATCAACCACTGTGAACATCAACTAGCTATGGTACCTATTTGTATATTTATATTAAAAGTCGCTTTGTCTAACGTAATTTGTTCTTAAGGACAACAATAATCATTGAATGGTGTTTATTTTACTTGTTATCTTCCTACTTTTTTTTGGTCCCTATCACCGTCATCTATTAAACAAAAAAGAAATCTAACTGATTGTCTAACTAATAAAAGATTGGTTGGTTGGTTGTTTAAACCTTAACGTCCCATATAATTACGAGTTTATATCAGAGACGGCGCTGGGGGCAATTGAAAGCGTGCTACCACACTGTGATGTAAGGGGCGCTTGCGTACACCACACTCAGTCACATTACCCTGACACCGCGACGACCAGACTTAATACTAAATCCATAATGCCAGACACTAGGCTGCTAATACCAATTTTAAAGTCCTGTGTTTGACTCGGCCGGGGATCGAACCATGCACCTCCCGATCTCTGAGCGAGTGTCTTACCGCTAGACCACAAAGTAGGGAACTATTAAAAAAAAAGAAAACGCCCTTATTTGTATAAACCTGATTTTAGCTGTTCATAAATGGTTTTTGCAGCACATGTATAACCATTACCTTCAATTTTTTTTGCAATTATAAAAAAAAGTTTATCTTATTGCACCGCATCACCCTTTTTGTCTGACAAAGAGCAGACAATTCTTGTTAGCGTGAGTGCGCTTTTTTCTAATGCAAATCCTTTTAGGTAGTGATTGTACGTGGGAGGTGATTAAATTATGGAATGTGTTCCCATCGTCATGGTTTTACATTATGGATGGGGAGGTTGAAAAGAGCACCTAATGGAGTGATTGAACTCTTATAATGCGGGGAATGAAAGAAAGATAGATAGATAGATAGAAAGAGAGAATGATTTAAAGAAAATAGATTTGAGAGAGGGCTTGGAGATTGATATAAAAAGAAAATAAAACAAAGAAGTTAAAAGCCAGTTATAGAGAAAAAGACATAGATCTAGACAGACAGAGAGGTAAATAGAGAAAGAGAGGGAGACACACACAGAGAGAGAGAAAGAGGGAGAGAGAGAGAAAGAGAGAGATAGAGAGACATGCAGACAGACAGAGACAGACAGACAAACAGACAAAGAGAGAGACAGACGAAAGAGAGAGAGAGAAACAAAAATTTTAATCATTCTTAGATAAACACAGATCAAGAAAGGAGGCTCCGAAAGACTAAAAAAAAAAATTAATAACTTCAGTCGTTCAGACATTCTTTTAAATATTTTATTGCAAACCTTTGCGTTTCTTTTGTGTTCAAAGAGAACATTCATATTAGGCTAAAGAATTTGCCAAAATTAATCAGCTTTGCCTTGGAACTGCATCTAAAGAAAACCAGGATTCTTTGAAGCGAGCGATCTCTGGTGCACGTTTGTTTATTTCTCAGCTCACTTTTCAATATAACGTAAAACATTTTAAAGCTCATTTTAAAGACATTTTGCATCATTCATTGAACAGCTCTTGAAAACGTTAGAAAAATAATATGGAAAAGAAAAGTAAAATCAAGAAAAAGAAAAAAAAAGAATCAACAATAAGTGGAAGGTGGGAGCAAAGCTTAAATGGAAAACAAAGTCGAGGATTTACAAGATTACAAAATCTGCGGGATTTATAAGGAAAAAGGCATGAAACACAAAATGTTATCGACATAACCGTGCATCTTAAGCTAGTCAACAGCCTCGAGCTATACTGCCATATCTGGTATGGTTTCCTGATTAGGAGAGGATAGTTACCGAATGTCTCTCGATGGCGTGTTTTAGTTTAGCACCTTGAAGCGGGCATATTTCGCAACACAAAATAATGTTATAATCATCGCCATATCAATAATATGGACTGTTTTCACCTTGGCATCAATTTTCCATAATTATTAAGTATTAAAAGAGCTTTTTTAAAAATAACATCGAATGAATGAAATTTTGATAGGATCAATGAAAGTCGGTAACATCGCACTTTGTAACAATAGTTTTGTGAAATTTAAAAATTTAAAAGCACCACTCTAACTAAAAGATCTCATTAACAAGTACACTCACAGTAGAACATTAAGTTAACTCTCAGACAATTTACTACAAAAAACCTCATGTCAAATATTAATGTTTTGGTGAGTGTTCATTTGCTTATGTATGTCCTTATGTCTGGAATTCTATCCCTAAAGTTATTAGACACGCATCTACCTTGGGTCAATTAAAAAAAAAGCTGAAAACTTATCTTTTTCACTCTTCATTGAAGCAAAATGTGACTTTCTAGATTTGTATACAAACTTTTAGCACGTAATAGTTTTTATATGCATGCCCAAATATTCTTTCTTTCATTGAATATTTTATATGTATACATGAATATATGTCTTTTTTAAGAACCCAAACATTTTTTTGCCCTGTACCTGTATATGTAAGTATATTTTTATAATATGGTAGAAACTCACTGTAAATTATAAACACTGCTTTTTATTTTCTGATTGTCTGTGACATTGTTATTATCATGAAAAATGTACAATTTTTTAAACGATCATTGTAATGCGCATGGAGCAAAACAGCCTGGTGTAATAATGAGCACAATAAATGTCATTTATTATTTTTATTATTTTTATTATTACTATTATTATTATTATTATTATTATTGTTATTACTATTATTATTAAAAAGCAATTTATGAAAAAAGGAGAAATC